>JBBPBX010040416.1:0-15971 GCA_038048925.1 Garcialebias charrua
CCGAGTCAAATTGCCTGAAAAGCTAATTTAACATCTACAAGATTGCTGTGCTGGTATTTTACATGTTGGAGCAGGTCATAGAAGCATATTACTGTTAGAACGGTGTCGGATAGTGGTTCTGAAACCCGAGTTCTGCTCCTTTAAAGTGGACGGAACCGACCTGAACGCGGCTCCGAGGGAGTCCGTGTCGTGTTACAGTTGACGTGCTGGTTACTGAGCGTAGCTTAGTCGTGCCTGTTTTAAATGTGATTGCCACGTTTCAGAGTTTTGGGGAGTTAATTCGAAGCGTTTGAGTTGGTTACGAGTCTATAAAGTTGTGTTCTGTTGTGCTAAGCTAACGTTAAAGAGCTACGTGTCCTAGTACACGTTTGTTTATGAGCTGTGATTGGATGAAACGAGAGCTGTGAGCTGTCAATCACTCGTAGCGAGCGCTGATTCGCTGTAGTGGGAACGCACGCCGTTGCGACCAACCCACTTTGTCGTCATTTCCGGTACTACATTGGTCGAAGGTAAGAAAAACTACATTTACCATGAATGCTTGGAATGAACTACAACCGCTGTGATTGATTGGTTGACGTCACGTATCTGTGTAGCGAGCTCCGCCTCGCTCAGCACAGCAGAGCTGGTGACGCGCTGCGTCGACCCGCCTATTTGTGTCGTCATTTCCTGATGCACTTTGAGTGACAAGCAGACCCAGTTCACACACACACGGTGAAAAGTGGTTTCACTAGAGTTTAAAAACTCATTTAAAGCCATCTAAACTGTCTAACAACATATATTTGTCTCTGACAAGACCGCAGTTCGAGCGTTTATCACGAACATACTAGAAACTAACTCTGAAAAGGTTGTTTTTAGTTTAAATACCGATTAGAAAAATCAGTTTCCTCGTGATTAAAATTAAGACTCGAAGCTGCCCCCTGTTGGTTAAAAGACGTTGACAGATGAGTTTTCTCAAAAACATCATAAAAAAGTCAGCATTTTTATGGTGAATTACCAGCTTTTAAAATTGTTCTGTACACAAACAAAAACTCCTGTTTATTCTAAATACAAATTTTAGAATAACAGAGGTACAGACAAACAATTTATGCTCATTTTAAATACTGAAGAGATTTAAAATAACACTCAAAAGGGAATTTTTATTTGATTTTCAAATTAAATAAAAAAAAAAAATGATGGAGAACAGAGCGTTTCCACATTAAGCTCTTCACATCTCTGAATTTTAAACAGAATTGTTGTACATCTGTACACTCTTAGTTAAAAATCGCATTTTTAACGTTTTTCTGTGTAAAATTAATGACTCCAGTTTATTTTAAATGAAAAGTTTAAAATAACGAACAGAACGTCCTTTTTCACTCCTGATAACTGTCAAATGCAGTACGAAATCAGTTTCACTGAGACTGCAAGACATCTTTTTAAAGGCATGCTCAAGCAGCATCCTGTCACATTTTAGTGAAGTCATTGCATTTAAGTCAGCCCTCTTTTATAAGCGTTTGAGTAAGAAAAACGGAAATCAGGCTGCTTGGGTTAGTTAGTAACTGTTGTTTGAACGTAAGTTCTATTTTAAAGTTAACACTGCAAGAGTGCATTTAACTTTTACAAAGTTCATTGAGGGTAAAAACCTGATATAAGGTACCTATGAATACTTATTACACAGTGAAACACGTAAACCTCAGCTGATTAGTTTATTTGACTCAGTGCTACATTAAAAGTGAATATTTATTTGCAAACACTAACATGAGAACAATCTTTTGATTTTTTTCACACAAAATCAAAACTAAAAGATGGGAGATAACAATTATGATCAAGCTTTACAGCTGCTCACAGCAAAGCTTGAATCGTTAAGGCTTAGTAACATTCGCAGAAGAGAAACTTTTCAACAAGAAAAACTTAAGTTAAAACGTGAGATCAAACGAATTCAAAACAAAAAGATGGGAGATAACGATTGTGATGAAGCTTTACAGCTGCTCACTGAAATACTTGAATTGTTAAGGCAAGATAACATTCGCAGAAGAGAAAATTTTCAACAAGAACAACTTGAGTTAAAAAGTGAGATTGAGCAATTAAAAATAAAACGGCGTGCTATAAATGGTTTTGATGTTCGTCAACTCCCTGACCCGATCTGGTTAAAAACAAAACCAGAGCGTGAACTACATTACCAAGACAAGGTCAAATCCCACTCGCTGGAGCTGGAAGGGACAAGTTCATCAACTCCCTCTCCTAAAAAACTAAAAAACCACGACATGAAGGTGTCCGCTGGAACAATGACCCGAAGTGGTTAAGAGACCCAATATGGTTGAGAAGGACGAGCACACGCCCTGTCCCTGCACCTCGGACAAAGCTGCCCGAGATAAGCAAAAAACCACAAACGGTGGATGTCCGCTCTTTAAGTGACCCTCCGCGGTCTACACCGAGCAAAGGCCCTGCCCCTGCACTGCGGACTGGACAGTCCGGGAGTAGCAAAAGGTCACAAAAGTTCCAGGAAAGAGGCAACATACCTCTAAGCTCTGAGGAGATAGTGGACATAAGTTGGTTGTTTGAAAACTTGAATGATACAGAGGATGACCGAACTGGTACATTGAGTGACCTTGTCTTTGATAACTCAGAGCACATGGATAACTCAGAGCACACAGTTAGTGACATCAATAGCAAACGAGAAAGAGAAGGACTTCTCAAAAAAGGCCTTGAGTTACAACGTCAGTTTAGAAAAAAAGCCTTGAAACAGTGTGCTGTAACTGCGGCTGAGGCTCACATGCGAAGCAAAACACCCTCTGAGGTGTGCCCAGGTCAAAAGGTCATATCCCAGTCGCTAAAAATAGAAGAGGTTCTCTCTCCTATGGAAAGCGAGAATAAACACTGTCGTATCAAAGGCCCTCTGACCTCAGAGGAGATGGAGAACATACGTCAGTTGTTAGAAGAGTTGGATAATGCACGCAAGCATAAACAAGATTTTCAAACTGACATACACCGAAATGTTGGTACCAGTTGGAACAGTGACTCAAAATGGTTTAAAGGGAGCCCCGCCCCTGAAGCACCTCAGATTGAAAAATCTGAGACAAGCAACGAACCACAAAAGGTAGGTGTTCACTCTCTAAGAGACCCACAACGGTTCAGATCGAACCAGATGGGTGAAAACCAAGGTCAATCGGTGGGTGGACTTCAAAAGAAATTGAAGGATGAGGACCTATACTCATGTAACTATGCGTGGTCCCAACAGAAACCCCCGAGCCTTGGAACTGCACCTCCCGCGCCTCGAACAGAACAGTTCGAGACAGGCAAAGAGTCACGAATGTCCCGGAAAAATGGCCCAACACCTCTATGCTCGGAAGAGACAGAGGAAGTAAGTAGTTTGTCAGTAGATTTGAATGTTACTGTGCTTGACCAACCTGATACAATGAGTGGCGTTATCATTGATAATGACACTATCAACATTGACCAACCTGGAGCGATGTGTAGCACTGTCTTTCACAAAGACTCAGAGCACACAAATAACTCAGCGCACACTACTACCAACATTGCCATGGATGTTGACAGCAAACCAATTGCTGACACACAACAACATCCTGAAGGTCATGATGCTGACAGCCAACAAGATGCTGACAGTGAACATGAGTACACAGACAGAGTCACACGTGAACAGAAACGTGGGCCAAGACCTGTGAGGTTTCTGTGTAACTTTATACAAAGGGGGGTGGCTAAGAAAGCTTACCTGCCTATCACACTGGAAGGTGTCCTTGAGCGTGAAGCCCTCCTGGATGGCAGTTCTGATATAACTATTATGTCGGCCAAGCTGTTCGAGGAGCTGAGGACCGCCGCTAACGGTGTTGACAGGCAAATACCCTTTGAGAAATGTGCTATTGAGCTACAGGGTCTCGCAGAGACGAGAACAACCCTAACAGCTATGGCTATGGTTCACATGCAGATTGGCGAAATGACAATACACCACCCGGTGTACGTGTCTAAACTTGACTCATTCCCATTTTTGGTTGGCCAAGATTTTATAAACCGCTTCAACGCGATTATAGATTATGGTCGACGGAAAATGTGGAGCACAGTGAGAAAACCCCTGCCAATAAAAGTGCTTCCTAGTTGCGATACAGACTGCCTAACCGCAGGTACCGCAAAGGACACACGGGACTGCTCATCCGAGGACGAGAGCCCGGTAAGTGAACCTTCAACTACAGGTGAGACAGAAGAGACCCAAAAGTTGGACCAAACTCTGGTCCAACAAGAGAACCTCCTCTGTGAGCTGACACATTCAGCACTCCCTGACCACTGCCTACCACAGGTAGTGAAAGGTGTTGAGATCCAAGGATCCCACACCGAAGACGCTGTACTGTCCTCTGAGACAGGTAATTCGGCAATCAACCAAGCTTTCAATGAAACCTTGGTTCAAGGGCATCTGAGTCCAGAAAATGACAGTCATCCAAACGCTGACAGTCACTTGGACATCATTGTTGCAGATTACGAGGACCCCTCATCAGACAAGAAGGGGGCAAACTCACATTACCTACCACAGGTAGAGAAAGGTGTGGAGATCCAAGGACCCCACACCGAGGTTGCTGTACTGTCCCCTGGGACAGGTAAATCGGCTATCAGCCAAGCTTTCGATGAAACCTTGGTTCAGGAACATTTGTGTCTAGAACTAGTCAGAAATGACATAGTTTTTACAGACTCAAAGAGCCCTCTTCAGTCGAGAGGTGGGAAGACGCACACAACGACAGTGACCCGTCGCAGTCTGTACAATCAGACACACCAGCGATTGCGCCGACAGTTGTGACACACCTGAATTACGCGGAAAGAGGTAAACGTAAGAAGATACGTTGGCCAAAACCTAAACGATTCCTGTGTACCGTCTTCTCTCAGCTGCGCAAACAGCTTAAACTAAACGGTGGCATCCTAACTTGTGCCCATGGACGGACGTCCTCACCTGTGCTCGTGGTCCCCCATGACCAAAGGGGGGTGATGTTAGGCCATGCCAAAGACAAAGATTTGAATGTACACCTCAGAAACACTTTTGCTTTCGCCCAGAAAAACCTGGAAAGATCCGCTGAAGGACGTAAGGCGTACTATGACCAGAAGGCCTCTCACAATGAACTCCAAGTGGGAGACAGAGTCTGGTACTATACGTTCGCCCCAGCAACCGGGAAAGGAGGGTCCGAGACCGGAACTCTCGCCCGCAAACTAATGCCCAGGTGGACTGGACCTCATCTGATAACAGACAAAGTGTCCTCAGTCGTCTACGAAATCAAAATCAGCAAAGGCCGCAAAGAGCCAATTGCTAAATGGGTACATCGAAATCAGATCAAACCTTACAAGGCGTTCAATGACTCCACAAAAGACAAAGATCTCACAAACTCACCGACTTCATGGGATAATAAGGTCGTCCAAACACAAGTTAGTAAATAAACTAATCAGGTTTAAACTACCATATTTCCCACCCTATAAGTCGCATTGTCCAATTTGAACTTAGAAACGCTAAGCCTAAAACCCACAAACAAAAACTAACCTTAACAACCGTTTAAATCCACGAGATTTAATTTGACCTCGGTCATAAAGTTGAGACCTGTTTTTCTTGTGTGTTGCACTTTGGAATCTGACGACAAGAGTGTGTCGAAGCAGTGAAACGTTGTTTCCTTGTTGTTTAGTCATTACTGTTGTCATTAGTTGAGATATTGTTTGGTTCTGAACACTCCCAGCCAAAAAGGTTTTGTATTAACATTGGTTAATGAATGATATGGATTTAACTATGCCAACATGCAGTTCGTTTTGTTAAATCTCAATCGTCGAAGAGTCAATGTAGTTTAAAGCTACTCAAGGTACCATAAACTACACTGGTCTCACAATTTCTAAATTGAACCGATTCGATCGTTTCTATTCTAGATTATCTATTCATTTTGATGAGTCTCGCCATAGACTTCAAAATTTATTAGGAATACCAAATCCTACGTCGTTCGTCTAAAAGACAACAGACATTTAGATCAAACTATATTTCATTTTTATTTTAGTTTAACCTAAACTAAGTAATGAATGGAGGAATAGTTTGGAATTAGAGGCCTTCGTTACAGAAGCCCTCCAAAATTTTATAGGTACAAATCCCTATATCTAATTTTACAGAATTGATCCACCCCTTAATTGGTAATTGTAGCTGATCTAAACCATGATAGCTTACATACCAGGTGCATATAGGTAAGGCTTAATGTAAAATCCCAATCATAAGCCCACCTTAAAAAACCACATAATTGCATGACACATAGAACCAGAGTGGCACTGACTGGAAACCAACCAGCCAACAACCTTCGATGTGGGGACCTGCAGCTCCAACGCTTGGTCTTCAACCTCCATCCAAGGGTCGCCTCCTCTGCGTCAATCGAGGGATCCCCTCTACATGCTGATTATGAAAACAATTGTTGCTGATCAATCAACAAAACTAACCGTTGTGGAATTACTGCTGTGGAATTACCGCTGTGGATTATAAGACTTTGTTTTCCAAAGGATCACAGACTTTGTTTTCCAAGAGTTAACAGACTTTGTTTTCCAAAGGATTAAAAGCTTTTCGCAATGGGATTACCTCCGAACAGTATGGAATTTCCAAAAACTTTATGGGATTATAATTTTTGATTTTTCTTTTCCACTTGCTGGATTACTTCAAGATCAAAGACAGTTCAAGGTTTCCTTTCGTGTTGGACCCCATCCCCAAGGACTGGCGATGGCTTCCAAAAGGGGGGAGATGTAGTGGGCATGACCTTGTCCACTTTTAAGACACCTGTGTACTTTTGAACTGTCCAGTGATGACCTTTACTGACCTCTCAGTAAAGCAAGACATTTACTACAAAATCATTCATTAAGCTGTAATCTGATAAATATAGTCACCAAAAGAGACTATTTCTATCTTTGATTTTAGGCTGATGTGATCAAAAGAATAACTTTTGTCATTTTCATGATGTGTGCTTTTAAGCTGTGTTATTCTTTAAGAGTTAAACTGTGTTCACTGCTGTGTTAAAGGGAAATCTCGGGTCACAGAGACCCGACTGTTTTGTTTAGAAATAAGAAGACAGTTTAATCCGTTGTTTCTCCTGAAAAGGGCTCCAGCTTTCTCTGTCTGTTCCTAAACATTTCCCTCTGCTGCTGGCTGTAACCTTGGGTCCTGATAAGACAAGTGAACTCCTCGACTGGTCCTTCCTTAAGTACTAGTCCTAAGTTTTGCTGACACACTTGGGAGTCGGCAAGAGTCCGAGAGAGTTGCTGGGAACTTCCAAGAGATGTGAACTTTCCCAAGAGCTGGACACGTGTGGTCAAGAGCTAACGACCGGCGTCTTCAGCTAAGGACTGATAACAGGCTGTTATGAGTCTACTTCGAACAAGCGTAAGATCAAGAACTTTGTCTATTCCTTCCTGGAATAAGTTTATCTTGAAGTCAGAGGCCTGAAGCTGACATATTCTCTGATGACCAAGCAAAACCAGGAGACGTTGGAGACGTAAACCAGAACCTTGCTTGAAGGTATCGTACTGGTCCCCACAAGGATCCGTGCATCTGAAAGGCTACAAGGTCACCTCTTACCGGGCGGTCGTCAAAAGGTAAAGAGCTGTTTACAAAACGTACCTGGATTTTAGCAGAAGTCGGAGGAGAAGTGTCACTCTGGTATCATGCTCATGATAATTTCTTCTTAAATCTTTCCTCCTATTTCTTTCCCCTCTCAATCTAAGCTGGAAACTATTTTTTAAGTTAAAGAGCCCACAGACTAAATATGTTTAACATCTAGTATTTATGTCTGTTGTGTTAAATTTAAGTGTGCTGACGTATTTGAATTGAAAGAAAGTGAAATCATGTCAATCAAGTGTAATGGTGTTAATTTAGTTGATTTATTTTAAATAAATGATAGTGTCTCTTTGACATATCAAACTAAGTTAACGTCATTGTCACTTAATGGCTCTGTTTATTTATCCATCATAAAGATCACAGAAATATTGAATAAACTGAAAAAGAACAGAATCCGTGAATTTACTATTCAATCTGAATAAGTAAATTAATTAAGGTAAAGAGGTCAGTATTAATATTGACCTCCTCATAACCCCTTACATACACCTACAGCTCCTTAACATTTAGCGTCAACCCAATTCAAGATGGCTACCATGAGTAACACACTTTAACATCACAAAAATGACTAGAACCCAGTCATATTTACAAATACAGTACTGAGCTAATGGTAGTAGAGGAAAGTTGTTCTCAGCTCATACTTCAAGCACTAGCAGATCATGTACAGGTAGGCCCCGAGTTACGATGCAGTTCCGTTCCTACGCCTGTTCGTAACACGGAAATCGTCATAAGTCGGAAAATACATCCAAACGGCACCTCATACATACAGTACTGTATTTTTACCAAGAACTTCGCCTATCCTAACACATTACCCTACATAATTATCAAAAAACACATACATTCAAAGCCATAATGAAGGGAAAGAGAGTTATTTCTTACTGGGAGCTGGCGAGCTTCCTGCAGCTTCACAGCGTTTACAGCAACGTCTGTTAGCATGTTAGCTCGTCACTCAGCTGTCCCTCCGCTCAAAACAATAAGGTCTCCTGTATTTCCACGTGCGTCCAGCAGTCCAGAGTTAGCATATTAGCCCCTCCTGACCTCCTCCTCTGCTCCGTTCTGCCTGAGGTCTCAAGTTTCCAGCACGTAAAGCTCCCCTCTCCCTCCCTCCAGTTAGTTTTGTTTCTCCTGTAAGTTTCGTTTCGGTACCGTATTTTCTGGTGTAAAGGCGCATAAACCATGTAACTTGAAACAATGCTTTTCAATGGGAGGCGTTCGTAAAGTCGGAACGTTGTAACCCGGGGACTACCTGTACTTGTAGTTTTAATACCCTATAAAATTGCATGTAGGGGGAGTGGTGACACAGAGGTTAGAGAAGGGGGTCGGAAGGTCGTCGGTTCAACTCCCCGGACTGAAAACATCAAAATGTGGGTGGGACAGGTAAAGCACCCACACCTGCCTCCACCCACATTTGCCCCCACTCTGGGCCCTTGAGCAAGACCCTTAACCCCCCACATTTACTCCCCTGGGCACCCTAGATCGCAGCTCTGCTCCACACAGAGGGCTGTGGTAGCTCGGTGGTCTGTGGTTGAGTCAGGAAGGACATCCGGCGTTTAAAAAAAATTGCCAAGTCTTTGTGCAAGTTAGTTCACTGTGGCGACCCCTGAAGAACAAAGCAGCCAAAAGAAGAAGACGATAAAATTGCTTGTACAGTTTATCATTTACAAGGATTGACCAAAACAGCGATAACTAAATAATTTCTCAACATAAAATGATCTCGGTTTAAAACTCTTGCATGACTGCATGGTAGACCAAACTAATTACTTCCATTCAACAAAGATGATTGAAATACTTCAATTAATGCCGGGCTTTTAATTTTGTTCTGTCCTTGCTGTTCCTTCCAGAAAAACTACAGTGGGGAGAAATACGGTGCGGTGACCCTCCTCACATCCTACAGAAAGTCTGACCAAAAACTGAGGGTTGAAGTGCTGAATGCAGTCAACCTCTTACCGATGGACTCTAACGGTAAGACCTGGGAGAACAACAGCACAGCTACAGTATATACCGAGCTCTAAGGTCTTTTTCTCGTGTTGATGCTTGTCAGGTTTCAGCGACCCTTTTGTGCACCTGTGTCTGGAACCTAACCACATCTTTCCTGAGGTTGAACCTCGCTGCACTCTGATCAAAAGCTGCGATCTCAATCCACTCTTTGACGAGTCCTTTGAATTGTAAGTTGTCCTTCTCCTGAGTGTCAACATCAAGTTACCACCTGCTTCATGCGTCTTATTTACAAATAAAATGTTTTTCTTCTTTGTCGTTTTTTTTTTCCATTTTGTGGAATGCTCTGAAAACACTGTATCTACTTTTTGTCCCTCATTGCGGCGTGAAGAGGGATTTGAAGATATCCTCTGTTAGTCTGTGCATGCTGTGAGCATGATAACTTTAAAAATATGTGAGGTACGGACTTCTTATGGTGTGTGGCAACATCTAGGCAGAAGAAAGGCAAAAAACTGAGTTGACATGCCAAAATACAAGATGGCCACCACCATAATTATGTTTATTGACCACCTATCCCCTATCATTTGCAGAAACTATGGTATGCTTTACAGTATTGTCTTTAAATTGCATAAAAGTGTAGTTTCCTCAAATGATTGGTCTGGCCCAAGATTAATCTATGATAGTCAAGGCCACCATTGGCCACCACCTGGTTCTGCCACTGTGCTTGGTTGTGCATAAAATTGCTTGCTCAACTCACCAGGATCTGTCACTCTGCTCTGCTTTGGACAAAAAAACAAAACAAAAAAAAGAACAGAATGTAACTCTGTTCTTTTGGTCAGTGTTACAACTATCAACATGAATATCTTGTACCAAAAACATAAAGGTGAATTTGCATTCTCTGTTCAATTCCAGTCCAGAAAAACACTCTGGAAAACTCCAAACATTCACTAATCAAATCTTATAGCAACCGGAGACATCAGCGCACCGCTAGTTATGCAAACCGGATTCCAAAAAAGTTGGGACACTAAACAAATTGTGAATAAAAACTGAATGCAATGATGTGGGGATGGCAAATGTCAATATTTTATTCGTAATAGAACATACCAGTAGATGACAGATCAAAAGTTTAATCTGAGTAAATGTAACATTTTAAAGGAAAAATATGTTGATTCAAAATTTCACAGTGTCAACAAATCCCCAAAAAAGTTGGGACAAGTAGCAATAAGTGGCTGGAAAAAGGAAACTGAGCATATAACGAACAGCTGGAAGACCAATTAACACTAATTAGGTCAATTGACAACATGATTGGGTATAAAAAGAGCTTCTCAGAGTGTCAGTGTCTCTCAGAAGCCAAGATGGTAAGAGGATCACCAATTCCACCATTGTTGCACAGAAAGATAGTGCAGCAATACCAGAATGGTGTTACCCAGCGTAAAATAGCAAAGACTTTTAAGTTATCATCATCAACCGTGCATAACATCATCACTTCTTGGTCTGCTGCCCTCCTACATCTCCTCCTACATGTCTTTGCGTGAATGCAGTTACAGCGTGTGCTCTCAGGACATGTTTACCTGCAGTGTTCCCTCAGTGAGGACTAAACTTGGAAAAAGGGCCTTCTCCTACTCTGCTCCTGCTTCCTGGAATGTCTTACAGAAAGATCTGAAGCTCTCGACCTTGACCCCTCTAGATGGTTTTGAGAATCTGTTGGAATCCTGGCGGGAACCAATGCAGATATGTTCCTGTTTTTGATTTTATACATCTACCTTATAATGTTTTGCTAGTTTTTGATACTTTGTTTAAATAAAAAAAAAAAAAAATCTGTATTTCTCTCTTATGTTTTTCTATTGTTTATTGTTTAAGGAAATTCTACCATTGCTGTTCATCATTCTTTAGTTTGTAGCAGGTCGCTCTTGTAAATGAGTCCACGAGGCTCAATGAGATTTACCTGACTAAATAAAGGTTGAACGAATGAAAAAAGATTCAGAGAATCTGGAACAATCGATGTGCGTAAGGGTCAAGGCCGTAAAGCTCTACTGGATGCTCGTGATCTCCGGGCCCTTAAACGTCACTGCACCTCAAACAGGAATGCCACTGTCCAGGAAATAACAGCCTGGCCCTCGCCTTCCTGCACAGCTCCGCTCAATTCTCATTTCCCTTCACTGCTCAGTCTGGGATTTCTCCCATAGACAACGATTTCTCCGGCCGATTTTTGACCGGACCAATCAGAGAACAGAAGGGACGGAGTTTTGGCCCCTAACCCACGCCCCCACCTGTCCCAGCGCAGCCAGCGAGCAGCCGCATGTTCTCATTCAAAGCGATGCAAAGCGATGCAGGACTGTTTTATAAATGACACAAATGTATTAATTCCCCTTCTTAATCCCTTATCTGGAGTTTTATTTTGTTTTTTTTGCCAAAAGTCAAGTGTTCGCTCCCTCCTCCTCCTCTCTCTCCGCTGAGTGCAAAGAATAAGGAAATGACTGAGGTTGTCACGAGAGAATTAAACTCAGGTTTTACGTTGCTGTCCGAATCCCTGCATATTTTCTGGTCTTCTGGTGTGCTGGACCAGCGCTACATGGTTTTATTTAATTTTTTTCAAACGTTTTATAACATATAAACACAGAATATGCAGGCAGCGAGAGAAATAGCAGCAGGAGGCGGAGCAGATGTCAAGTTCAGCAGAGCACAGAGGGGGAGGGAGCAGAATGCTTTCCCTGTTCAAAATTTTCCTAAGATCCAATGGTTTTGTTCCTCAGGCAGAGGCCACGCCTCCAGCAAGAATCATTTCTCTATGGAGAAAGTCCAGACCCTAGTCCGAAGCGAAGTGAAGGACAAGGGTCTGGTTTTAACCAGGCTAAGGAAATAACAGAATGGGCTCAGGAATACTTCCATAAAGCATTGTCAGTGAACACAATCCACCGTGCCATCCGCCGTTGCCAGCTGAAACTACAGTGCAAAGAGGAAGCCATTTCTAAGCAAGCTCCACAAGCTCAGACGTTTGCACTGGGCCAGGGGTCATTTAAAATGGAGTGTGGCAAAATGGAAGACTGTTCTGTGGTCAGATGAGTCACGATTTGAAGTTCTTTATGGAACACTGGGACGCCATGTCATCCGGACCAGAGAGGACAAGGATAGCCCAAGTTGTTATCAACGCTCCGTTCAGAAGCCTGCATCACTGATGGTATGGGGTTGCATGAGCGCTTGTGGCATGGGCAGCTTGCATGTCTGGAAAGGCACCATTAATGCAGAGAACTATGTTCAGGTTCTAGAACAACATATGCTCCATCTAGACGTCATCTCTTTCAGGGAAGACCCTGCATTTTTCAACAAGATAATGCCAGACCACATTCTGCAGCAATCACAACATCATGGCTACGTAGGAGAAGGATCCGGTACTGAAATGTCCAGCCTGCAGTCCAGATCTTTCACCTATAGAGAACATTTGGTGCATCATAAAGAGGAAGGTGTGACAAAGAAGGCCCAAGACGATTGAACAGTTAGAGGCCTGTATTAGGCTATGTTCACACTGCAGGCAAATCCGACCCAAATCCGATTTTTTTGCCCCATCTGACCCATATCTGTTTTTTTCTGAGAGTCTGAACGCAACAAATCCGATGTTTTCAAATCTGACCCAGGCCGTTTCAGTATGTGGTTTTAAATCGGATATATATCTGATGTTTTCAAAGCGACTGCAGTCTGAACGCTCATGTGATTTACATCTGACTTTTTCAGAACACGTGCGGCTCATTTAATTGAGCGTGTATGTACAGACAGAGGGGACAGCAGCAGCTCAGAGCGGGGTGGGGGCTAGCAGGGGGACAAGCTCTCTGTACTTGCTGTGAGACAGATGCACACACCACTCGCTTTCTTTCTTCTCAGTTTTTTGCCTCTAATCATTTGGATGTTTAGCTTTCCCCGATTGGATAACAACTTCAAAATTACGATCACACACTGAAAACTGTCGCACGCGTCTCTCGGGACAAAAACAAGCGACCAGCCCCATGAAAACAAGCCCAAACAAGCAACTCGCAGCCTGCGTGTCACGTTGCGCAGGCTGAGACATGAGCCGCAGCGCGTAGCGCGGATCCAAAAGAGGCGTGGAGCTGTTATTTCCTCACATCTACAGCTGCACTGATCAGCGCGCTATGTTTTCTTCTGCGCACGCGGGTCGCTTCTGCAACGTAGAGCGTTCACACTAGAGTCATGCAGGTCTGATGCAGGTCGCATTTAAAATGTAATGTGAACGTTCACACCAAAAGATCGGCTTTTTAAAAAAAATCGGATTCGAGCATTAAGACCTGCAGTGTGAACGTAGCCTTATGGTACATCCACACCAAACGGCTTTTCAACGGCAAAAAAGCGCGAAACGCCTCGAGGTTGACGCACTGGACCCCAGTGGTGTTCAAACTGGAACGTGAGCGGCGGCGGCGTGGCGGCGGGGGGAAGCTAGCAGAGCTTAACTTGCTAAATGTGAAAAGTTCACAATTCAAAACTTACCCAATATCCTGACTTCCTCATTGGCACTCCGTCAGGCAAGGTCCTTTTTATTTCTCCTCCATACTTGAACACGACTTTGCGGGTTATTTCCGTGTCTCACAAACAATACGTCACACAGTTGCGCAATACCCGTCCCCTCGTTTCCGCGTCACATAGCGGACTCTCCCCCTTTCCTCCCCCCGACTCTCCCTGATTGGTTGACACACGCGTTCACGAGTTTGAACAGCGAAATCATCAACATTTTCAAGGCGTGCTTTGGAGGCTGCCGCGGGTTCACGTGCACGGAAAACGCTCAAATGCCACTTCCAAAACGCTCAACACGCACGTGACGCCCGACGCCAAGACGCGCCTGGAGGCGTGTCCCCCATTGACTTTGCATGTAAACTGGACGCTCCTGCAGTTGAAAAGCTGTTTGGTGTGGATGTACCATGCATCCACACTGAACGGCTTTTCAACGGCAAAAAAGCGCGAAACGCCTCGAGGTTGACGCACTGGACCCCAGTGGTGTTCAAACTGGAACGTGAGCGGCGGCGGCGTGGCGGCGGGGGGGGAGGAGCTAGCAGAGCTTAACTTGCTAAACGTGAAAAGTTCACAATTCAAAACTTACCCGATATCCTGACTTCCTCATTGGCACTCCGCCAGGCAAGGTCCTTTTTATTTCTCCTCCATACTTGAACACGACTTTGCGGGTTATTTCCGTGTCTCACAAACAATACGTCACACAGTTGCGCAATACCCGTCCCCTCGTTTCCGCGTCACATAGCGGACTCCCCCTCTCTCCTCCCCCGACTCTCCCTGATTGGTTGACACACGCGTTCACGAGTTTGAACGGCGAAATCATCAACATTTTCAAGGCGTGCTTTGGAGGCTGCCGCGGGTTCACGTGCACGGAAAACGCTCAAATGCCACTTCCAAAACGCTCAACACGCACGTGATGTGACGCCCGACGCCAAGATGCGCCTGAAGGCGCGTCCCCCATTGGCTTTGCATGTAAACTGGACGCTCAGTTGAAAAGCCGTTCGGTGTGGATGCACCATTAGACATGAATGGGAGAGCATTCCTATTTCTAAACTTGAGAAACTGGTCTCCTCTGTCCCCAGACGTCTGTTGAGTGTTGTAAGAAGAAGGGGGGATGACACACAGTGGTAAAAATGGACTTGTCCTAACTTTTTTGGGATTTGTTGACGCCATGAAATTTTGAAACAACATATTTTTCCCTTAAAATGATACATTCTGTCAGTTTAAACAATTGTGTTACATTCTGAATAAAATATTAGATGTTGGCACCTCCACATCATTGCATTCAGTTTTATTCACAATTTGTTTAGTGTCCCAACTTTTTTGGAATCCGGTTTGTACATGCTTTAAGATTAATATCACCTCCCCTGTATTTGTTTGTTTCAGTCTATTCAGTTAAACACAGCAATGTTACTGATTTGTAGAAAAAAGAACTGACGGAACAAGTTTAAGTTTTGTGTGGATTTTCTCTGATTCATTCAAGCTCAAAACTGCACATAACGGCTCAAATAAATACATACGTCTCATGGGTTAAATGTCTCTTAGCTAGCTGTGCCTCAACCACACAGTTTATGTATACACCAGCAAACTTCTGGTTGATATTTGACCCCTCTTTTTGACAGAACTGGTAAAGTCCATTAAAACTGGTAGGCTTATTGGCAAGAGACCCAGCTTTTTAACATACATTGAGGAAAATAAGTATTTGAGCACCCTGCGACTTTGCAAGTTCTCCCACTTAGAAATCATGGAGGGGTCTGAAATTTTATCTTAGGTGCATATCCACTGTGAGAGACATAATCACACACACCAAATTTTTTTTCCAGAAATCACAATGTATTATTTTTTAATAATTTATTTGAGTGTTACTGATGCAAATAAGTATTTGAACACTGTCAATCAGCAACAATTCTGGCCTTCAAAGACCTGTTAA
>JBBPBX010040416.1:17936-29384 GCA_038048925.1 Garcialebias charrua
GGTCTGTTGGAGGAAACCGGAGTACCCGGAGATAACCCTCGCATGCACGAAGCGAACATGCAAACTCCACCCAGAAAGGCCCCCAGACCAGGATTTGAACCAGGAACCTGCTCACTGAGAGGCAGCAGCTCTACCAGTTGTGCCACTGTGATGCCCCGACCAGCCAGAAGACATCCCACATAAAACTTATTTTTCATTTATTCTGAAGTCTTAGATTTATTAGGCATACATGGAAAAAGTGTATTATTTCAGGATTGCTGTCCATGAAAAATATGTGGTTATAATGGGAGTCAATGGGACCATATCAGACCTTCGAGTAAAGAGTGTACACTTTTTGCAGATCTTCTAGTCCGGGGCTATTCAACTAAACTGCTCAGGGAGCCACGGTTTCTGAAAGCCAAAAGCTCCGGTGCCGGACATCCAGCGGTTAAAGTCATTATGACCAAAGTATTACATTGATCTGTTACCTTTCAAATTTGTTTATTTTATTGCATTGACTCATAAATGCAATAAACAAAACCCAAACCCAATTTATTTATTTATTTTTCTTAATGAAGTGGGCCGGATTGAAGTCACCTTCTGGCCCGTGGGCCACCAGTTGAAGAGCCCTGTTCAATCCGGCCCACTCCATTAAAAAATATATTTTTTTGGTGTGTGTGTGTGTGGGGTGGGGGTTCTAAGTTTAGGTTCTATTTATTGCATTTATGATTCAATGCAATAAAATAAACAAATTTAAAAGGTAACAGATCTTTGTAAACTTCGGTTTATTCACATAATGATTTTAATTGCTGGATGTCCAGCCCCCAAGCTGTTGGCTTTCAGAAACTGTGGCCCCCTGAGCATTTTTGTTGAATAGGCCTGCTATACACCTTGCAAATGTGGGGTCATGAAAAAAAAAAAAACATAAAAAATGCTTGCAAAGTTTCATGAAATCAGTCAAACTGATATATTGAGAATCAAAAATGGCAAGCAGAATGTACACGTTTGATCCCAAAGGTGCTTTCAGGGTTAAAGGTGTTACTTTTGAAGTGAGACTTCTTTCTTGGTTGTCGCAGGCCAAGTCCACGGCAATGTAAAACTGTCTTCCTCGTGGGTAGAAACACTGCTGTTCATGCATGTGTGGGGTTTAGACGAGTATTGGTCAATGCCATTTGTTCTGTCTCATAAATCTGGACAATGTTTTCAAACCCACTGATCTGCTTTCTACTTCTCAGCCTGGTTTCCTTGGATCAGTGCCTGGCTCCAGGAGCTTGCCTGTTGGTCACAGTTCTGGACCATGACACCTTGAAAGCAGATGACTTTGAGGGGGAAGCCTTCCTGGCCCTTGAGGACATACCAGGAGTTTCTAATGATCAAGAAGGACAGGAACCAATTCCCCAGCCAGACTCATCGCCTGAGCAAAAACGGCTGCCTCTGATGCACCCTATACCTAATGGTACGATATGTCAGTAGGACTTAACCAGGAGAGTAAAACACAAATCAAGCTACGGTCTAATACACTGGCCCAAAGATATTTACAGAAGTACCGCTAATAACTTTTCTGATGCCTTAATTCCACTGTGATACTGTACTGATATGAGTGAACATCAGTTGGTCTGAGAAGTAGAGAGAATATTCATCCATCATCTTTACCTACTTCGTCCTTTTTGGATCACTGGCGCCCATATCCAGCCATCACCATGATGGAGGCAGGGGCAACCTGGACAGGTCTCCAGTCCATCACAGGGACACCTAGAGACAAACAACCATTCACTCTCGCACTCACACCTAGGGACAACTTAGTTATCAATCAGCCTAACATGCAGGTTTTTGGTCTGTGGGAGGAAACCGGAGTACTCAGAAAAAACTCACGCATGCACGGAGAGAACATGCAAACTCCACCCAGAAAGGCCCCCGGCCGGGATTCGATCCGGTGACCTTCTCAACTAGATTTTTTTCTGAAATTTTACACTCTAAAAGGATTCTGCTAATTTCAAATGACATCAGTTGTGAATTAAATTTATCTCTGGGCAGCACAGTTGATACAGCTGCCCTCTCTCATTGAGAAGGTTGCTGGATCAAATCCCGTGCGGGGACCTTTCTGTGTGGAGTTTGAATGTTCTCTCTGTGCTGCATGGGTCTTCTCCGGGTACTCCAGTTTCCTCCCACAGACTAAAAACATGCATGTTAGACTGATAGGTAACTCTAAAGTGTCCCTAGGTGAGAGAGTGAATGGTTGTTTGTCTCATTTGTCTCTGTCTCCGTGATGGACTGGAGACCTGTCTAGGGTGTCCCTGTGATGGACTGGAGATCTGTCCAGGTGTCCCTGTGATGGACTGGAGATCTGTCCAGGTGTCCCTGTGATGGACTGGAGATCTGTCCAGGTGTCCCTGTGATGGACTGGAGACCTGTCCAACCTGACTCTCAATGACTGCTGGACATAGGCACCAGTTGCACCCACAGAGGAAAAAGTGTGTAAAGAAAATGGATGGATGTTCTTTAGAACAGCACTCTTCACCAAATGTTATTTTTATTCAAGTGACTGCTTGGATCAACTCGTTTATATACAGCTGAACTCAGCTTAGCTACTCGACTAATCCATACGATTGATCCATACATTTTTTTTTCCTGCTTGCTCTCGACGAAGGTAGACACTTTTCCCTCCCACTCCTACTTCCCTCCTGCTTGCTCTTTGTCCTTTGATTCTTATCAGAGCCTCTCTTTACATATCTTCTGAGATATAAATTATGGATCTGGTCAGCTGGTTTCTCAATGCAATTGATAAAATGTTCTTGAGAAGAAAGGGCGAAGGAGAGCCCTCTTGCCCTGATGGGACACTTGCAGCTGGATACACGATGGATTCCTGGGAGCAGTGGAAGATCATGTCTGTCTATATTGTTGGTTGAGGATGTATAGATGCATACATAATTGGATTAATGACAGGATTTCTGCTTTTTGGAGTTGGTGGTTACCTGGCATGATCAACAAATGCAAAAAATATCGGCAGCTGTTCTGGCCATTGTGAGTCTGCCTGGCTTGTGTGATGGAATGTGACCTGTGACTGCTCCGACTCAAATGCTGTGTGAACTGAGCCGTAAACTGGACAAGATTTCTGAGAATCGCAGTATATCTGCGGCCCTTGAAACTCACTGGCGAGAAGGAATAGACCTTGGATAAGTTACAATTTCGGCCCGGCGGTGCTGACCACAAAATCTGTTGGTTTGGAGTAGTCATTGAGATGAACCAGTGGCCGACAGAAAATCAAGCAGTCATCCTGATTGAAAATAACTGTTGTCTGAATCTGGCTCCCCCATGTCAGCCTTGAATTGGCCAACTATCCCAAACTCACCTGGATGTTATGTGAACAAAAAGCTCTGGTACCCGCCCTCCCCTACCCGCTCCCTTCCCAAGGACATCTGTGGACCTGTGTCAGAACTGAGCCGGCTGATAAGACACAGCACCATTTCTTATCAGGACTACTATGGAACTATCTAGCAGTGTCCATGGAAAAACTCACCACCTCCATCGGCCTCCTCATGCACACACTGCCTGGCCTCCCAAAAAGTCGCTACCTGGATTTAACTAAGCAAATAGGTACAAGTCTTCTATTGGATAATTACTGCATGGGCGTGTATCTTTCAGCAGGCAACAAGTTATTTAACCCCAACTGGTGCAATGAGTTGCTTCTAATTGCTTAAACAACCATGTCGAGAGACACGTGGCGTGGTCTTGGAAAAGATGTCAATCTGTTTGAGAAGGGTCAAATCATTGGTTGATTGGGCGGCCGTGGCGTAGTGGTAATGGCAGTCGTCCCCCGATCGGAAGGTTGGCGGTTCGAATCCCGGTTCCCCACACCATGTGTCGTTGTGTCCCTGGGCAAGACACTTAACCCCGAGTTGCTCCCGGTAGGACTGGAAAGCACCTTGCATGGCAGTCTGCCGCTACCAGTGTATGAATGTGTGTATGAATGGGTGGATGGTTGGTATTGTAAAGCGCTTTGAGGCCCCTCATAGGGGGCTGGAAAGCGCTATATAAATAAGCTCCATTTACCATTGACATGCATCAGGCAGAGAAAACATCTAAGAGATAGCAGAAACTACTAAAATTGGGTTATGAACTGTCCAACGTATCATTAGAAACTGGAAGGATAGTGGGGACCCATCGTCTTCGAGGAAGAAATGTGGCCGGAAAAAAGTGTGTCCTACTGTACAAGCCTGTGGGGGCAGTGCTATGATCTGGGGTTGCTGCAGTTGGTCAGGTCTAGGTTCAGCAACAGTATGTGCTCAAAGAATGAGGTTAGCTGACTACCTGAATACTGTATACTGAATGACCAGGTTATTCCATCGATGGATTTTTTTCTTCCCTGATGACACTGGCATATTCCAAGATGACAATGCCAGGATTCATCGGGCTCGAATTGTGAAAGAGTGGTTCTGGGAGCATGAGACATTTTCACATATGGATTGACCACCACAGAGTCCAGACCTTAAACCCATTGAGAATCGTTGGGATATGTTGGAGAAGGCTTTGTGCAGTGGTCAGAATCTGCCATCATCAATGCAAGATCTTGATGTAAAATTAACGTAGCACTGGATGGAAATAGTATCGAAATGTCACTGCGAATGCATACTGTAATAAAAGCTAAAGGCGGTCTAACAAAATATTAGTGTGCTACCTTTTTTTGGTGCAGACTTTTTTTTGGGGGCCAGGCAGTATTATAGTGTCATCAATATGTTGCTATTTCTGTGCTGAGTTTTTTTTTTTTGCAACATTCACACTGAGATATGATTTATTTTTACAGTATATGCCCTCTACCCTCGTGTTTCTCTTTTCCTTGGTAAATGGTAAATGGAGCTTATTTATATAGCGCTTTCCAGCCCCCTGTGAGGAGCCCCAAAGCGCTTTACAATACCAGCCATCCACCCATTCATTCACACATTCATACACCGGTAGTGGTAAAAAAAAAAAGCAAGATGGCCGCGCTCAGAGCAGCCGCAGCTTCACGAGCTCCCGGTTCATCCTTAGTTCTTAGTAATTGTAATAATGTTTTTGTACCTGACTCTGCGCGTTTTTTGCGGGTGAATTACAGCCGAACTGAGCTGTTAAGAATTGGAGCGGAATTACCACAAGGCACGGCTGAAATCAGCAACGAGCTCAAATCAGAGCTCGGGAGATTGGAACTGCTACGATCATCTTTCTGGAAGCAGACGCGCTCCAGGGGAAAGAGGAGAAAGCGATGCTCTCGAGAAAAAAAGAGAGGTTGCCGAGCAGGAGTTATGACGAGACTGCGGACAGATGCTAAAACCGGGAGACCCCCGCTACCGGCTCTTTTCCTGGCTAACGTGCGCTCGTTGGACAACAAGATGGATGAGCTTCGTTTGAGAGTAACCACGTCGGAGGAGATGGGAAGGTGCTCGGTCCTTTGTCTCACGGAAACGTGGATAAATGAGAACACTCCTGACTCTGTTTATGAGCTGGACGATAAGCTATTTTTCAGAACAGACCGGAGCACCGAGAACACGGGGAAGACAAGAGGTGGTGGTGTTTGTATCTACGTGAACAAAGACTGGTGCACGAACTGTGCCGTGATCAAAAAGCTTTGCTCAGCTGCTGTGGAGCTGATCACGGTAAGATGTCGGCCGCATTATCTTCCTCGCGACCATGCTGTGATAATAATAACAGCTATCTACATAGCACCCGATGCTAATGCTAATGATGCCCAGAGAGAAATTCATGAGCTACTCACCTCGCTTCAGTGTAAATATCCTGAGGGGTTTTTCATTGTTTGTGGAGACGTCAATCACGTAAATCTTCAAGGCTCCCTCCCTGCCTTCCATAAGCACGTCTTCACAGCAACGAGAGGTGATAAGACATTAGACCAAGTCTTCACGAATGTAAAGGGGGCGTACACGGCGAAGACACGTGCAGCGCTGGGAGCTTCCGACCACTGCTCTTTGATTCTGGCTCCAAGAGAACTACCCCCGCTGAGACGGGCAAAACCGGAACAAAGAGTGATCAAGCTGTGGCGTCAAGATAGTTCCCCCATGCTACGAGACTGCTTTGAGAGGACAAACTGGTCTGTTTTCAGAGAAGCAGCCACTGATGGAAGCTCAGTTGATCTGGAGCTGTATGCTTCCTCAGTCCTGGGCTACATAAGTACATGCTCTGAAAATGTATCCATAAAAAAACATGTCAAATATTACCCAAATCAAAAACCGTGGTTAACTAAAGAGGTGCGCACCCTGCTGGCAGCCAGGGATACTGCATTCAAGTCAGGAGATAAAGAGGAGCTGAGAATGAGGAAAAAAGAACTGAGGGATGGCATTAAGAAAGCCAAAGCCACTTATGCACAGAGAATAGAGGGACAGTTCACCTCACAAGACCCACGGAGCATGTGGAAAGGTATTAAATGCATAACAGATTACAAAGGCAAGAATAAACAATGCCCCAGGGACCCATCCCTGCCTGATGCCCTCAACAAGTTTTATGCACGTTTTGATGATCCAAATAGACCAGCTAGCACCAGACTCACCTCATCACCAGATGAAGAGCATCTCAGAGTGACCGCAGCAGAAGTGAGAGGCAGTCTCAGAAAGATTAATCCCCATAAAGCAACTGGACCAGACAACATCCCAGGGAAAGTTCTGAAGGAATGTGCAGACCAGCTCTGTGAGGTGCTGGCTGACATCTTCACCACCTCACTTTCACTGGAGTCAGTTCCCACCTGCCTGAAGACTGCCACCATCATCCCAGTTCCAAAGAGCTCCACAGTGACTGGTCTGAATGACTATAGACCGGTGGCTCTCACCCCGGTGGTCGCTAAATGTTTTGAGAAACTGGTCATGTCCCACATAAAGAAAACCGTGAACACCAACGTGGACCCTCATCAATACGCATACCGTGAGAACCGATCAACAGAGGACGCCATTTCTTCCGTGGTCCACACTGCTCTCACCCACCTGGATCAGAAGGACTCATACGTGCGCCTGCTCTTTGTGGACTTCACATCTGCCTTCAACACCATGATCCCCCAAACTCTGATAGACAAACTATCTACACTTGGACTAAGCCCCTCTATTTGTAACTGGATACTAGACTTCTTAACAAACAGACCACAGTCCGTGAAGATCCACAACTTCTCCTCCTCCACCATAACCCTCAGCACTGGCTCTCCCCAAGGATGTGTGCTGAGCCCCCTTCTGTTCACTCTGCTCACATATGATTGTACAGCCACACTTCCAGGCTGTCATATTGTTAAGTTTGCAGATGATACAGCTGTGGTGGGCTGCATCACAAACAATGATGAGTCCAGCTACAGACAGGAGGTGGAGCACCTGGAGAGCTGGTGCAAAGAGAATAACCTTCACATGAATGTGAAGAAGACAAAGGAGATGATTGTGGACTTCAGGAGGAACAAACACACCCACGCCCCACTGAAAATGGGTGGGTCTGCAGTGGAAGTGGTCTCCAGCTACAAATACTTGGGTGTACACTTGAATGATAACCTCAGCTGGAGCAACAACACCACCAGCCTGATCAAGAAAGGTCATCAGAGACTCTACTTCCTCAGACGGCTGAGACGTGCTGGTCTGAGCAGCCCAGTTCTCACCTCGTTCTACAGGTGTGCAGTGGAGAGCGTCCTGTGCTCCAGCATCAATGTGTGGCATGGAGGCTGCACAGTTGAAGAGAGGAAAGCTCTACAGAGAGTGGTGAAGGCTGCACAGAAGTCTGTTGGAGTCAGACTCCCCACCATCGCGGACGTTTACACCTCCAGGTGCAGGAAAAGAGCCACCTGCATCATGAAGGATCTCACTCACCCAGCACACTCGCTCTTTGCCCCACTCCCCTCAGGACGGAGGTTGAGGAGCATCAAATGTAGAACCACTAGACTGAGGAACAGCTTCTACCCTGAGGCTGTCAGACTCATGAATAAATAAATAACAAGAATAAACACTGCAAAATATCACATCATGTTGATGCTGATCTGTTTCTTGTTGCTGCGTTTCACCTGTGACCATCTGCTCATAATGACTCATGTTCGTGCTGCTGTTTATAACGATGTTTTTCTACTACATTAGGGCTTAGAGTATTACTAGCTGATGCTTCTCTTAGTTAATCCTAGAATGTTATTACTGTTTTTCTCTTGCATTTGTTGTTTCTCTTGTAGTTGTTGTTGGATGTAACTGGGACCCCGTGTACATAATTTCGTTTTCATCACATGTACTACATGCGGTGCAAATGACAATAAAGACTCTCTGACTCTGACTCTGACTCTCTGGTAGCCTGCCTTGCAAGGCGCTTTCCAGTCCTACCGGGAGCAACTCGGGGTTAAGTGTCTTGCCCAGGGACACGACGACACATGGTGGGCAGATGCGGGATTCGAACCTCCAACCTTCCGATCGGGGGTTGACTGCCATTACCACTGTGCCACGGCCGCTCTATCTAAACGAAAAGGGCAGCGCCTCCCACGAGACCGCAGCCTCAGACACCTCCGTCTACCCACATCTGTCTGTTTATGTTTTCTCAGATGGGCTGTACTGAAATGTAATTTTGTAGTGCTTTGGTGCAATGACAATAAAGCTGATTCTGATAACTAAAAGAACCTGAATGTGCATCTTTGCCCATTTTCTTTTCTAGAGGACAACATCTTGAAGTTACTGGAATCGAGAAAAGGAGAGCGGGAGGCGCAGGCTTTTGTGAAGAAACGACGGCAGCGAGAGAAACAATCCCAGGAAGGCGTTCGGTCATGATAAACACACAAAGACACGTTCTTCCTCCAAAAATATACAATTTGTTTTAATGATCAGTACCAAAAACAGAGAAGAAAAAAGCACTCAGAGGGAATCATTGGCGCTGAACAAGTTGTGTGGACAATAAGCAGAGCATGGGTTTACCAAAGACTCCACACCTCCACTGAAACATTTACACATCTGTTCGCTTCCCAATGCTTTGTCCAATCAGTGCAAGAGAAAAGTAGAACATCACTTTTGTTTGTGTATACATTTATATGTAATATAGATATTAAACACTGTGTGAGTGAAATGCTAAAGATTACCACCAATGTAAAAGCTTGGCAGAGGAAACCGATCGAATGTTGATTTAAAAATAGCTTATGAGCTCCTTTTAACAAAGAAATGCGTTGTTGAGAGTATGCGCTGACGTGAACGTTGTTAAAAAGAATAATAAAATGAACACAAGCTGAGTATGCTGGCAGTTCCCAGTTCATGCGGAGGAATATGAAAGACGAACCTGAGCGTTGTAGACCGAGGCCACTGGTTGTAAATTTAAACAAATACTACCTAAAATATTTTAGTAATTATTTTTAATACTAATACTATGAAAAAAAGAAGATATTTAACAGAACAAAACAAGTCACTACATTGTTGAAGACTCCTCTCAGGACAGTGGTGTAACTGTCTTTTTGGCTGTAGCGGTAATCTTTGTCCAGATGAGACTAAATACGCCCTTTAAGTGTTTCTCAAGTGCCTTGTTGAACACCCCCCACCCCCGATGGCTTTAAACCTTGAAAAATACATTTAAAAACTGATTATCTACTGTGTCAGTTATCCATCGAGGAAGCTTTGAGATAAACATGTCATGATCACCTCGGCATGAATGTTAAAACACATAATCTTTTCTTTTTGGGGGAGGCGGGGGGTATACTTCATTGTTTAATCTAAAAAAGACAAATCAGGTCCTCTGGACAGATCAAAAAGAAAAGAATGAAAAATTGTTTAAATGTTTCATCTTTAATTCAAAAGACTTCTTCAGTCTGACTGAGGAGCTGCAACAAACTCCGTCTCATAAATAGCCCCTTGTCAAAGTGGATCGACCAGTTTGTTGTGGACATCCAGAACTACTGTAGTTCACATGAATGGATGGCTCGTTAGTGCCCTGATGGATCTCTTCACAAAGATGGCTTCCTTCATCTTCTTTCTTTATGAGTAAAAATAAACCGTCCATCATTAAACAGGGGCGGAGCCTCCATGTTCAACTGTCCCCCCCCTTACAATGCTGTTATTGCTAGTATCACTCTGTGAATAGCAAGCGGCCATCAGGGCACTAACGATCCATCCATGTGAACTAGTTCTGGATAAAAACAAACTGGTCGATCCACACGGGCAGCACGATGGCGCAACTGGAAGAGCTGCTGCCTCTCAGTGAGAAGGTTGCCGGCCCAAATCTCGGTCCGGGGGCTTTTCTGGGTGGAGTTTGCATGTTCTCTCTGTGCATGCGTGGGTTTCCTCCCACAAACCAAAAACACCCATGTTAGGCTGATTGGTAACTCTAAATTGTTCCTAGGTGTGAGTGAGAGAGTGAATGGTGGTTCATCTTGTTTGTCTCTATGTGTCTCTGTGATGGACTTGTGACCCGTCCAGGGTGTACCCCGCCCCTCGCACTGTGATTACTGGACATGGGCACCGGCGACCTCCGTGACCCAAAATGGAAGAAGCGGGTAAAACATAATGGCTGGATGGATGGTTGATCCACTATGAGAAGGTGCTGTCTGAGTTTGTTGCAGCTCCTCAGACCTGAAGAAGTCTTTTGAATAAAAGATGAAACGTTTCAATGTTTTCCATTTAATTTTATTGTTTTTTTTTTAATTCATCCAGAGGACCTGCCTTAACTTTGTCAGATTTTTCTACCTGGATTATTGAGCATGTTTCAATATACAGTATTCATTGTTTAATGTTTGTAAATTTTCAGAGCCACAAAAATACAAATCCTCAGCAAATCACAAAACTACCCAGATGGATGCGTGACGCTGCAGGAAATATTGTCTGAGGCAAGATCAAATGTCTGAAACACGTTATTTAACACTAGATCTGTAGATGGTTCATGATTAATGTGAAAAAAGAAACAAAAGCAAGTAGATAATGCTCACAAGTGCACTAACTAGAAGAATGTTTGTTGTTTTCATTGGGTAACACTGGAAACATCATTTATCCTAAATTCCACAATAAGAGCTTTAAGTTAGTGACTAATTCTCACTAAGCTGCTCATTTAATGCCGTTTTAAAAGTACACAATCAAATCAGTGCTTGTGTTGTTGTGATTTTACAATGAAAAAAATCTATCTGAAATGGGAGTCGGGATCTAAAGCTGGTAACGTGTGGAATCAGGACTGACTGGTCTGGGATGAGGAGCTGTCGGGGGGGTCAGGAGAGCTGCAGTTTGGGGGTCTGTTCGGAGCACAGTGGGCACTCGGTGGAAGTGGAGCAGCCGTCGCACTGAAGTCCGTGACCACAGGGCAGCGACGCCGAGCCCGGCTCTCCACACGTCACGCAGCACCGTCTCTGTTTCCTGTAAACCACCTGACAAACACAAACAGGAACATAAAACTGCTGAGATGTAAACAGGCAGGTTATTACGCTCCACTGTAACGGAGCATGTGTCGGTTAACGTCAAATACAGAAAAAACATTCATCAGACGCACTCCGTTCTATAAAGCCACAGCAGAACCGGCTCA
>JBBPBX010040417.1:0-12094 GCA_038048925.1 Garcialebias charrua
AGAGGTCATGCAGCCAGCTCCAGAGGGTCTCTCGACGTCGTCTCAGAGGGTCTCTCGTCTCTCCAGAGGGTCTCTCGACGTCGTCTCCAGAGGGTCTCTCGACGTCGTCTCCAGAGGGTCTCTCGACGTCGTCTCCAGAGGGTCTCTCGACGTCGTCTCCAGAGGGTCTCTCGACGTCGTCTCCAGAGGGTCTCTCGACGTCGTCTCCAGAGGGTCTCTCGACGTCGTCTCCAGAGGGTCTCTCGACGTCGTCTCCAGAGGGTCTCTCGACGTCGTCTCCAGAGGGTCTCTCGACGTCGTCTCCAGAGGGTCTCTCGACGTCGTCTCCAGAGGGTCTCTCGACGTCGTCTCCAGAGGGTCTCTCGACGTCGTCTCCAGAGGGTCTCTCGCCTCCAGAGGGTCTCTCGCCTCCAGAGGGTCTCTCGCCTCCAGAGGGTCTCTCGCCTCCAGAGGGTCTCTCGCCTCCAGAGGGTCTCTCGCCTCCAGAGGGTCTCTCGCCTCCAGAGGGTCTCTCGCCTCCAGAGGGTCCCTCGCCTCCAGAGGGTCCCTCGCCTCCAGAGGGTCCCTCGCCTCCAGAGGGTCCCAATGCCGCAGACGTCGCTTCGCTCGACATTGGGGATGTCGTAGCGCTCGACGTCTCGACGCTCGACATCGATGAAATCATCTCAATGCTCAAGGTCCTAACGCTCGACGTCTCGACGCCGCTCGAGGAGATCTCGACGCCGCTCGAGGTCCTAACGCTCGACGTCTCGACGCCGCTCGAGGAGATCTCGACGCCGCTCGAGGTGGTCTCGACGCCGCTCGAGGTGGTCTCAACGCCGCTCGACTCCTCTTCTGACGTCTCGTGGCTTTGCGCCACTGCACCGCATGAGGGAGCTCCTGTTTTGGGTGGACCCTGGAGAGTCCTACCTTCGTCTACGACTGTCCTGGGGCCTCGTCGCCCACGGAGGCTCCTGTCTGACGGGCGACACCCCGGCCGACCGCCTGACCGTCTCCTGCCTGACGGGCGACACCCCGGCCGACCGCCTGACCGTCTCCTGCCTGGAGGATGGGCCGCTGCCCGTCTGGACGTTATTGTGTTCTTGTTCTATGTTTAGCCCGTGTCTTGGTTTTTTGTCCTTGTCTGTTTGTGTTTGGGCCCGCCGTCCTTGCGGTTCCTCCTTCTGCCCGCCCGTGTCTTTTTTGGGGGGGGTTCTTGGGGACGCCGGGGGGCGTCTTTGAGGGGGGGTACTGTGAGGATATGGCGCCATCTAGTGGGCACCTTTTGTTTGTTCTCCATGTTTACTCAGTTTAGTTTCTTGTCAGTCATCTGCTAGTTTTATTTAGTTTCCCTTGCTCCAGTTTTTGTTGTAGGTTTGCATGTTTTAGTTTATTCAGGTTCCCTGCTCCAGTTTAGTTGTTCATGTCACAGTCTATTTATGTTACAGGTTTTAGGTAGTTCTCTGGCTCCAGGATGGCTTCCCTAATGTTACTCCAATCAGTCTATTATTTCCACCTGTGTCTCTTGCCCTGTCTGTGTATATATACTCTGTCTGCCAGTCTGTTTTTGTCGCGTCGTCGTTAGGTCTTCCCTGTCACGTCCCTCCCAGGTCTATGTAAGTTTTGCTGCCACGCAGCTCTTTGATTTTGTTTATTCACCATTAAAGTGTTTCTTTATATTTTCTGAGTCCGAGTCCCTGCTTGCACAATTGGGTTCTTACCTGCCTCTGGAGTAAACCCTGACAATAACACAGCTAGTGGATCTAGATATCTTAGTTTTAACCGAGTTAATTTGCTGTTTCCAAGTGAGCTTATCATCTATCACCACTCCTAAGAATTTCATTTCACTTGCTCTGGTTATTTCAAAATCATCAATTTTAAGAGAAAAATCTGTTGTTTTTATTTTTTTACTAAATAACATGTACAGGAAACCCTCGAGGTACGACACCTGCGACCTACGGCAACTCAGACTTACGATTTTATCATATTTAATAAAAATATGATTAAAAAAAAAAAAATTATTATTATTTTTTTTGTGTGTTTAAAAGTTATTAATTTCATGTGTATAGCACTTTGTTGCAGCTGTGGTTGTTTTAAATGGCTTTATAAATAAAGTATAATTATTAATTTTACGTTTTGATTAGAAATTTATCGTATTTACGCAACTTCCGGTCGTTTCCGCTCGCCACTTCCGGTCGCCATTTTACAACTGTACTGCGATGGAGCTCCAGAGGCTACTGTCAGCTGGCTCCGTGTGCCCGATCAGGGTTGCCTCATACGGATAAATTAGCTGGAAACACTCGGTCAACTCTGTGGACGTCTCAGGTCCGGAGGAGCAGCCGCGGATCGCCCCGCGATCGGCGGCCACAACGCCGCCCGACATGCTAACGACAGCAGCTAACAAAGCAGCTAACACAGGCGAAGACACCGAGCCGACATGCCGCGGAGGATCCATCTGCGGCCGGGAGCTCGCCGCAAATGTCCGCCTGGCAGTCGGGGCCACCGGCTCAAAGTAAGACATTATATTTTTTATTTATTGTGCAGTTCTGTGCGTGTTTATGGCCTTAGTATGTCTGCTTGTTCAGTCTCATGCCATTAAATATGTGTGCGGCGCTCCGTTAGCGGTATAACCGCGACCTATGTCAGAAACGCGGACCTACGACAGGCATGTGTTTTTGGTCCGCGAGGTACGACAAAATCGACCTAAGTCACACACGTAGGTCCCTATCCCTGACGTAACTCGAGGGGTTGCTGTAATTAGTTTTATCTAAGTTTAATGACAGTTTGTTTGATTTGAACCAGTTTTGTAATTTAACAAATTCCTTATTTAAACATTCTTTCAGCGGTGTTGTCACAGATTTGACGTGTGCTTCAGGAGTTTCAGAGCGAGACGAAGGTGGCTTCATATGACAAGCCAAGTCATAGCCACTTTTTTTAACCTATTAAAGGTGCTATGTGTAACTTTCTGTAGAGCACAGAACTTAGAAATTTTTTCAACAGGCAGAGCATTCTGGTCCCTCCCCCTCAGAGCCATATATGGCTCTGCCCCCCTTGCCCTGCTGAAATTCAAATTCAAGCTCTGTTTTTATTGGCTGATTCAAATTCAAACTCTGTTTTTATTGGCTGGTTACAAACTCTGTTTTTATTGGCTGGTTAATGGCGGGTCACTCTGTGTTTTTAGTGTTTTTATAAATGCTGATAGAGAAGCAAGGGGACTATAGTTTTTTTTCAGAGATTACTTTGTCTAACACCAGTCTGTCTAGCCTGGCCCTCGCCTTCCTGCACAGCTCCGCTCAATTCTCATTTCCCTTCACTGCACAGTCTGGGATTCCTCCCATAGACAACGATTTCTCCGGCCGATTTTTGACCGGACCAATCAGAGAGCAGAAGGCGGAGTTTTGAACGACGTCGACTGACGTCGTCATTCAAAATGGCTGCCGCCACGAAGGAATTTTCAATAAAACAAGGTAAAAAACTATTATTTCTCTGCTGAGAAAAAATATATTTCATAGCTGACGTTATATCAGAAGTGTTCCTGAGCAATCAGAGAGCAGAAGGCGGAGTTTTGAACGATGTCGACTGACGTCGTCATTCAAAATGGCTGCCGCCACGAACGAATTTTCATCAAAACAAGGTAAAAAACTATTATTTCTCTGCGGAGAAAAAATATATTTCATAGCTGACGTTATATCAGAAGTGTTCCTGAGCTTAACAGTTCCTAAATCAATTCACGAAATGGTCAAATCTGCTGGATATTAAATAGTTTCGGTTTGATATTTTCCAAACAGCCTCGGGTGCGCTACGAAAATAAATGATAAAAAATCGAATTTTATCTCAAATGTTTCATCTAGGCCAACAGTCAGTAAATTAAAGACATATAATTACACACTGGTGGCAGAAAAAATATCCACCGAGTGGTTTCTGAGCAATTTATCTGATAGCCTGGACCTCGCCAGGCTAAACTAACAAAACTCTGCCTCCTGTTCTCTGATTGGTCCATTCAAAAATCTCCAGGAGAAATCGTTTTCTATGGCAGAGATGCCAGACCCTAGTCCAAAGCGAAGTGAAGGACAAGGGTCTGGTTTAAACCAGGCTACAGTCTGTCAGTAGTGACAGAGTGAAGAAATATGTAAAAAAAATATTGTTAGAAGTTAGATTGCACTACAAAGTTACATAGTGCAGCTTTAATGAGACTTGGCTTGTCATTTGACTCGAGCGCCCTCTAGTGGCTGAAAGAGGTAGTGTTCAATATTCTCCATGTCAGAATGAATGAAATGGTCATATCTCAGCCAGAAATTGAGTTATAAATATGGGAAAAGGTATATGAGTCACTTGGGTGTATAAGTCGAAGGACTTGCAAATTTATGCAAAACGGTGCGACTTATACGGTAAAAAATACAGTATTCTAACTGTCTTTCCATGGTGTCATGGTCTGTGTCTGCCCTAAGTGTCCTCTTTATATGTTTTGCTGCCCTGTCAGTGTTTTTGTTTTGTTATTATTAAAATAAACTTTAATTATAATTTTTACTCCCGAGTCCTCCTGACTTACTGCACATGGGTTCAACATTAACAAACAGATCATGTCAGTGGATCGTTTCAGAGTCTACGGGTTGTTTGACATGAAGTCTGATTTCAGCACTGGGATGGTGTCGTTACCGCTGATGTCTTGTGTTATCAATGGAAATGTAGAACTACACTGATTTGAACAAAACTGAATGCAAATATCTAACATTTTGTTAATTTAAATATTCCACTAATTAAAAACATTTCCTCACCGGCTTGCTTTGTTGAACATGATTTTATAGGTTGACCACGTTTAAAAACACAGTTTTGAACACTGCAATGTATTTTGTGAACATCTCTGATTGAAATATTGTTTTAGTTGAGACAAAAATAAATTATTTCCGCTCCTCTGTCAAAACATCTGACCAAATTAATATTGTAAAAATTGTGAGAGAAATTTAAAAAATAGGTAAGAAGGAAGTAAATAATATGCAGACTTCGCTCCAGAAAATGGAGTTACATCAGATAAGCTCTACCTGAATAATTATACTAAATATTTGCAATTGGCTCAAATTCAAGAATGTGTTGATAAATGATGAGCGTTGACAGTTGCTGTCATGAGTTTGTGAAAGGCAGCAAGCCTGTAAACTGTAATTAACAGACCATAAAATATCGTCAATGATAAGATCATTTTTAAGCACAGTTCCTGTAGTGTGGTTTACTGTGAACACTGATTTTAAATTCACCTGTGTGTGAGCGGGTGTGAATCTTCAGGTTCTCCAGACGGGAAAAACTCTTGTTGCAGGTGGGACAGTGGTGTGGCTTCTCATTTGTGTGAGTGCGGATGTGAATCAGCATTTTGTACCTACAACGAATCAAAACACATAAAAACAAATGAACATCCATAATAAGCGTTTACTCATAAGGCTTTGAACCATTTTCAGTTTTATTATAACTTGCATTCAGGTTTATCAAACTTTCATTGTTTATTGTTTTTCTTTTTACTTTGGATGATTTTTTTTTTTTACTCCTTTTTTTTTTTGGTTTACTGTAGTTCTCCAAGCTGACCATGGCAACATATTATGTAGGATTTGTTTTAAAAAGGAGAAAATGCACAAGCTACAAGTGGAGGACACCAAGAAAAGTTCAATTCATTTTATTTTACAGAGCCAGTTCACAACAAACATCAACTCCAGGCACTGCGCAACAACCTACACATATTACCAAAAGGTTTTTCTACGCCGATGACAGTTGTTTATTTTTTTTTCATTCATTCAACCTTTATTTAGTCAGGTAAATCTTATTGAGCTTCGAGGGCTCATTTACGAAAGTGACCTGCTACAAACTAAAGAATGATGAACAGCAATGGTACAAGTACATTAAACAATAGACAAAAGAAAAAGAAAAAGTAGCAAAAACTAGCAAACATTATAAGGTAGATGTACAAAATCAAAAACAGGAACAAATCAGCATTGGTTTTTGCCAGGATTCCAACAGATTCTGAAAATCATTTAGAGAGGTCAGGGCCGAGAGCTTCAGATCTTTTTGTAAGATATTCCATGAAGCAGGAGCAGAGTAGGAGAAGGCCCTTTTTCCAAGTTCAGTCCTCACTGACGGAACACTGCAGGTAATCATGTCCTGAGAGCGCACGCTGTAGCTGCACTCACGCAAAGACATGTAGGAGGAGATGTATGAGGGCAGCAGACCAAGAAGTGATTTAAAGATGAAAATGTACCAGTGGAAGAGTCTGCGTGAGGTTAATGATGTCCAGTTAACCAGTGAATACAGGGTGCAGTGGTGGGTACGATAATCACAACCAGTTATGAATCTTAGTGCACCATGATAGATCCAACATCCGCAGGGTGCTTGTAGGAGCATTCATGTAGAGAATGTCACCGTAATCAATGGAGGGAAGGAAAGTCACAGATACAAGGCGTTTCCTAACATTCAGTGTTAGACATGATCTGTTTCTGAAAAAGAAACCCAGTTTAACTTTCAGTTTCTTCACTAGGTTTTCCACGTGGAGTTTAAAAGAGAGATGTGAATCGACCAGTATACCCAGATATTTATAGGAATCAACAAACTCAATAGGGACACCATTTGAGGATAAAATCAGAGGAAGATCTGCTGGAACCGCCTTCCTACTTGAAAAAAACATCCCTTTTGTTTTATCAGCATTTAGGACAAGTTTGAGACGGAACAAATCTGACTGGATGATGTCAAAAGCGGATTGCAGTAACTGGAAAGCCTTAGCTACTGTTTTAGCTCGGCAATAAACAACTGTATCATCAGCATAGAAATGTAAGGATGCATCAGGGATGCTCTGACCTACATTAGCTATGTAGATTGTAAAGAGGGTTGGTCCTAAAACTGAGCCTTGTGGTACACCATTTTTAACTGTTAAATAGCTGGAAGAAGTACCGTTATGTTGAACACATTATTTTTATTATTATTATATTATTATTATTATTATTATTATTATTATTATTATTATTATTATTATTATTATTTTATTAGTTTATTGTCAAGCTAGAACAGTTGCTAAGGTTTTCCAGCTTTTACAGTCTGCATTTGACATCATCCAGTCAGATTTGTTCCATCTCAAACTGGTGCTAAATGCTGATAAAACCAAAGGGATGTTCTCAAACAGGAAGTTGGTACCAGCAGTTCTTCCTTCTATTTTATCTTCGAATGGTGTCCTTATTGAGTTTGTCGATCCCTACAAATTTTGGGGTATTCTGGTCGATTTGCATCTCTCTTTTAAGCATTGTGTCGAAAACTTGGTAAAGAAATTGAAAATTAAACGGGGTTTCTTTTTCAGAAATCGATCCGGTCTAACACTGAATGCTAGGAAACACCTTGTAACTGCTTCTTTCCTTCCNTTTTGCATAGTGGTATAAGAGTATGAAAATTTACACCGACTCTAAAACTAAAACTAAAACATTAAACATTTAATGAACATAATATTGTCCTGAGTTTTTGCATACTAGTATAAAAAAAGAGTATAAAAAGTATAACTAAAATAAACTAAAGGTTTCTAGCATTGACATTTGCAAAGTGGCAAAGCAGCGTATGAGTTAATGTACACAGTACATGCACGAGGTAGTAGTTGATGTTGTTATAGAGGCAAAAAGTGGCATATGCAGTAAGGCACATTGGGCATCCTAAACAAGACCGGTCAGAGCACACTGTATATGTATCAGCAGCGGTGCAGATATTAGAGTAGTGTAAATGTAAACAGTAGCAATTAAATATAAGCAGTAGTAATAAAAGTAAACAGTATTAATAAATGTAAACAGAGAATGTAAACAGTACCATGACTATAGGCAGCGATGCAATACAAACATCAGTGCAAGTATGAGAAGTAGTGCAAACTGTATGAGCACATGACCGAGAGTTTAGTGAATAACCCGTCTGATGACACAGAGTCCAGTGCCAAAATCTTTGTGTTGTGTGGTAATGTGTGAGAAAGTTTTAGTGTTAAGGCAGTTCAAATGGGAGAGGGGGCAGAGCAGGCAGAGTGTTTAGCATCCTGACTGCCTGATGAACAGAGCTGTCTCTCAGTCTGCTGGTTCGAGCCTGGAGACTCCTCAGTCTCCTCCCTGATGGCAGCAGTCTGAAGCAGCTGTGTAGTGGGTGTGTGGGATCACCTGCCATGCAGAGGGCTTTCCGAGTGAGGCGTTTGCTGTGTAAGTCCTGCAGTGAGGGAAAGGAGGTGCCCACGATCTTCTCAGCTGCTCTCACAATGCGCTGGAGGCTCTTGCGGCTGGATGCAGTACATGCACCAAACCACACAGTGATGCAGCTGGTCAGGACACTTTCTATGGCACCTCTGTAGAAGGTGCTCATGATGGGGGTTGAAGCTCCAGCCCTTTTCAGCTTGCGGAGAAAGTAGAGACGCTGGTGAGCCTTCTTTGCCAGTGATGCAGTGTTCCTGCTCCAGGACAGGTCCTCTGAGACATGCACTCCCAGGAACTTGGTGCTGTCTACTCTCTCCACTGCGGTGCTGTTGATGGTCAGAGGGGCATGTTGGGCATCCCTCTTCCTGAAGTCCACAACAATCTCCTTTGTCTTCTCCACGTTGAGAGTGAGATTGTTGTGTCCGCACCACAAGGCCAGGCGGCTCACCTCGTTCCTGTAGTCCGTCTCATCGTTGTTGCTGATGAGACTGGTGTCCCTATTGAGTTTGTCAATACTTATAAATACTTGGGTATTTTGTTCGATGCACATCTCTCTTTTAAGCTTCTTGTTGAAAACTTGGTAAAGAAACTGAAAGTAAAACTGGGTTTAATTTTCAGAAATAGATCATGTTTAACTCTGAATACTAGGAAACACTTTGTAACTGCTTCGTAACTGCTACATTCCTTCCCTGCATTGACTAGGGTGACATTTACATATATTCACTGGTTAACTGGTCATCATTAACTTCACGCAGACACTTACACTGGTACATTTTCATATTTAAATAAATTCTTGGTCTGTTGCCTTCATACATCTCCTACACGTGAGTGCAGCTACAGCGTGCGCTCTCAGGACATTATTACATGCAGTGTTCCCTCAGTGCAGACCGAATTAGGCAAAAGGGCCTTCTCTTACTCTGCCATTGTAACCTGGAACACCGTATAAAAAGATCTGAAGTTGTCAACTTTGACCACTCTAAAGGATTTTAAACAACTTCTAAGGTCATGGCAAAAACCAACGCAGACAGGTTTCGTTTTTACATAATTTTTTCTATTTACTTTTTCATTTAATATGCTTTTTATATGATTGTCTATTGTTGTCTGTACCTTTATCATCTGCGTTCTTTGTTTAAAACAGGTCTCTCTTGTAAATGAGTCCTTGTGGTTCAATGAGACTAACCTGTATAAATAAATGTTGGGGGAGAAAAAAAAGTCTTAATAAAAATAAGATCCAAAGTGAAGCTGTGGTCTGAGGACTTTTTCCATCCTTAATATCTGTGGACAGCTTTTTCTATCCTAAATATCTGTGGACAGCTTACTGTATGCTGTCTTAAGGATGGACAGGTGCTTGGATGTCAAACTGGATCATAGATAAGGTCACCTGTGACCTTGACCCTTGACCTTAAAATCAGTAGGGATCATCCCATGAGGTGTCCAGCTGTGCAGTTTGACATTTTTCAGTTTAAAGCTCTGACTAGAAATTGTCCACCGATGGGCGGTGCCATATCATAATTTGTCCTGTCTTAGGAGGGGTGCGTCAAAAAGCAGTGGTTGAACAACATCTCAGCATTATGTAATGCTTGTCTTTTTTATTTTCTGTACAAAACAGTCAGTTGGAATTGTAGCTGATGGTTCAGTGAACCAGTTTGTGTTGTTTCTGATAAACTGTCTTGTGTTCAGGGATTAAATATGCCTGGATTCAGTTTTGATGTTTTCTACCTGTGACCACTAATTCTAGTTTCTTCCTGAAGCATAAGCCAGCAGGTTTGGCGGTGTTGATTGGACTTACTGTATTTAAAATAATTAGGTACCAGACAGTAATTCAGCCTTGGTATCTGTGCTCCCTCTGTCTAGACAGCCCATTCTCCATAATTTGAAAGGAAATAATCTCGTCAAAGCCACGAGCCATTCAGGCCTGCAGTTACATCACCTCTGTGCATATGGTGGTCCTCTAACGCTGAGGTCGCCTCGCCTCTCTGTCCTCTCTGTCCTCTCTCTGCCCTCAGATAACTTCTACGGCACGCCAAAACCTCCAGCGGAGCCGTCCCCGGCAGCCCCTCCTCTGAATGTGAGTGAGGCCCTGCTTCCCGGAGCCCGGCCCAGCGCCCAGGGCAAGAGAAAGAGGAACCAGTCGGTCAGCAACATGGAGCAGCGCGCCAGCATGGAGCCACCAGAGGAGGAGGAGGAGGAGAGCCCAGTCGTCAACGGCAACGGGATGGCTATCACGCCAGGTACTGTCAAGCTAAAGCCCGAGATACACTCATGCGTCCTCAGGTACGCCACCATACGCGCGCATTTTGTGCGCATGTGTTTTGCTGATATGCTTCAGCATATGTCAGAAACTATCAGCTTTCTAAACACTCGCGTTCTCCTTGTTGTAATATGAGCAGCTGAGCATGGAGGGGGACTCAACTGAGCTCGCTGATTGGTCACTTGCTGACACGCCTACTGAATTGATTGACAGCCTTCAGTCAGCTGAAAGTGAAACCTCGAGAATGCATCATGAGCAGCTCGCTCAGACTTCTGCGGTGTTCTGATACGGTGTTTCTACTATATATGTTATAAAAAGTTCTCTCAGAAATAAAAATAATAACAGGGAGCGCTTTTCCTGCAGCACACAGCCCACCAGGGAATATTTAAAACATCGCGCACCCAGGTAGGACCTGAATTCATTCATTTCAATCATCGAGTGAACGGAGGAAGAAGCGGTTACTTGACTTTAGGCAAAAAAACAAAAGAAAAGGCCCGATCAGCGATAAAGAAGGGGAATTTATTTCATTTGTGTAACATACAAAACAGTCCGGCGCCGGGAAGTTTATGGTCAGACACCGCGTATCGCGCACGCGTATCGCGCACGCGTAGTAAAAAAAAAGCTTTGCGCGTACATGCCCTGAGGGGCTACGCGGGGCTACGCTTTTGCCTTGGCGTACGTACGCTGCGTATAGGCGTACCGTGAGGACGCTCGAGTGTATCTCGGCCTTAACGCGGAGATACAAAGCCGACAGCCTTTTTGAATGAACTGACATGCTAACGACAGCAGCTAACAGAGCAGCTAACACAGGCGAAGACACCGAGCCGACATGCCGCGGAGGGGCCATCTGCGGCCGGGAGCTCGCCGCAAATGTCCGCCTGGCAGTCGGGGGACACCGAGCTAACGCGGAGATACAAAGCCGACAGCCTTTTTGAATGAACTGACATGCTAACCAGTGCTGCTAATGGCGCGGCCTAACCGTAGCTAACGCCGAGCCTGTTTTGGAGGGAGGAACATCGCGGAGAAACGGCTTTCAGTAAGTTTTTTTTTTTCTGGCTCCAAATGTATGAAGTTAAGAAGCTAACAGTCATTCTTTTAAACAGTTTTGACCACGTGTGTGCGTGTGGAGCGTAAGGAAGCTGGGGGAGCTCGGACGGGTGCGAGCTGATGCTAAAAGACGAAGGCAGGCTTTGACCAGCTCAAAGTAAGACATTATATTTTTTATTTATTGTACAGTATTCATTTACTGTACAGTTCTAATAATAATAATAATTAATTCAATTTATAACGCACTTTTCATTACTGAAAATCTCAAAGTGCTACACGTATATTGAATGCTACACACATTCATAAACCGGTGGCGGCAGACTACCATGCAAGGTGCTTTCCAGTCCTACCAGTTCTGTGCATGTTTATGACCTAGTATGTCTGCTTGTTCAGTCTCATGCCATTAAATATGTGTGCAACGCTCCGTTAGCGGTATAGCCGCGACCTATGTCAGAAACGCGGACCTACGACAGGCAGGTGTTTTTGGTCCGCGAGGTACGACAACATCGACCTAAGTCACACCCGTAGGTCCCAATCCCTGACGTAACTCGAGGGCTTCCTGTATATATATATATATATATATATATATATGTATATATATATATATGTATATATATATATGTATATATATATA
>JBBPBX010040417.1:12142-29383 GCA_038048925.1 Garcialebias charrua
ATATATATATATGCATATGTATATAAGCATTTTAAACGGTTCCCACTCTCTTGCAATACTGTATTCTAAACAATGTTCCTAAACTCTAAAAGAGCACAGAATGTCATGATTCCAGCTCTCTGCCTCCATTGCACTCTGCCACCTGACACTCTCGGCCACGCCTACTTCTGCGCTGCAGAGTGGAGATCAGCTGATCAGCTGCAGGAGGAAGCTTCTCCTGCAGCTTGGGCTGCACAATGGTGCTAAATAGTTTTAAATAATTTATTTTAAATAAAAAATCCATGCCGATTGTGCGCCTCATCCACCAGCAAACTGTGTGTCATGTCCAATCTTTATTTTTGAAAAACCGCGATAGAGCGAGCCTGCGAAAAACGAACCGCGAAGTAGCGAGGGACTACTGTACCTCATTTTAGTTTAGAGTTAATTTCAGTCAGATGTATGAGCTAACAGCTAGTCTGAGCAAGGTTAAAATCAAAGTACAGTACTATAGTTTGAAAACAGCTTAAATGTAAAAGAGGTTTATAGCAGTTTAAAAAAATGATACTTTGTAGGCCTTTACATTATAGTCAAATTTTATTTTTATAAAAAATCCACATTTTATTAGACTCCATCCAAGGGTTATAATATAATTTTATACACAAACATTATACTCTATTTCTCCAAAATGAGATTCTTCAAAGAGCCATCTGCAACAGGTAAAGTGTTCCTTTCCACAGCACTCCATTTCAAAAGATTTGTCCCTTTAACCCACAGTACCTGAGATATAAAATCCCTTTGCACCTGCTCTTAATTGTAGGTTTTAGATCAAAGCAGGAGCTGAGTTACACACCTTTGTTGGGCCTGTAGATAATGCTGTCATCTGTGACATTCTCCAGACGACAGTAGCCATCAATGAGATCCATCATGTTCTCTGCCACGGGCACAGAGGCCACGCTGATCGATAAACGCTACCAAAGACAGAAAATCAGGACATGTCATGAAACAATGTGCGCTGGTTCAGAATCCCTATCCAAAATGCTGCTTGTTACACTTACTTGTTTGGCCCCCTCTATGTCGATGTTCAGGAGCGCCTTGTCGTCGCTCTGTGGTAGGCACTGGATTTTCTTTATCTGTTTGAAGTCTGCTAGGAACACAGCCTGGGACACAAAGACAGAGTAGCAACAAATTGATTTATGAAGCGTGAAACTTTCTAGTTTTCACATGATAAAGTATCTACTGATTGCTTTAACAAGACGTTGTTTTTGCTTGACATGTTAGGACTTAATACGTGGAGGCAAAAAACCTCTTTCAAATCAAGTAAAATACATGTCACATATATTAGAGGAAAGTTTAGTAAATGGTTCTGTGTGCAACCCAATTGTGTAAGCTTGCACAATGACAACTTTTATCACAGCTAGGCTATGTTGGACATTAGCAAGGTTTTTGAACTTTTTTAATCTCTGTACTGTATAAGGTTTCGAGTCCCATTTTGCTCATTGCAAAATATTATGGTTCTGTTTGGATCGTCCTGGTTTAGTTCATTGTTTTTTACATGTTAATAGGCTACAGCAAACCCCCTACTTACGACTCCATCGACCTACAAACAACGGGACCTACGAACGTATCATATTTAATAAAAATATGAAATTACTGTATTAAAAAATAAAATAAATAAAAAAATATATATATTTTTGTGTTTAAATGTTCTTAATTTCATGTGTACATCACTTTGTTGCAGCTGTGGTTGTTTTAAAGGCTTTATAAATAATAATTATGATAAAAAAGATCATTTCTGATCATTTTTTAGCAATCTTGGGCAGCAGGAAGTAGGTCTTCAGTTTACACGGTCACAAATTAATGTAGAACACCGGACGCCATTTTAGGTTCAGTCACTGGGGTCTCCGGTCACAAATTAATGTAGAACACCGGACGCCATTTTATGTTAGCTGCCGGGAACCGGCCGAAGACTGGTGACCAGGATGGCTTCATATGGATTAATTACGAGCTGGAAACGTCTCTGTGAACTTTGTGGATGTCTCAGGCAGCAGCGGATTTATCGCTGATCGTGCCAGGCCGCCGCGAACACCTCCGGCCGGCCTGGCTACACCTCCGGCCTGGCTAGCTCCAGAAGCTAACACGGGAGCTAACACGGGAGCCGGCCTTTTGAACACTTGTGACCAGGATCGCATCATATGGATTAATTACTAGCTGGAATCGCTCTGTGAGCTCTGTGGACGTCTCAGGCTGGAGCAGGAGCTGCAGATTGATCGCGCCGCCGCTCCAACACCAGCTCATGGCTTGGCTAGCAGAAGCTAGCCAGCTAGCTAACACAGGTCTCGAGCAGCTGCGGTGGTTCACTCGCCGGCCGCCGCGCTGCTCGGCCCGACAACAATCAACGCATGGCAACCTAAGATGTCGGCTTTGACCATCTCAAAGTAAGAAAATATATTTTTATTTATTCTGTAAATGTGAATAGCAATGTTTAACATTACAGTACACTACTGTACATGCTTAAATGTGTGCGCGCGCTCCGTTAGCATGATAATTAAAAAATATAATAATAATTTTCACCCCCTAGCTACAGCAGAATCGAGCTGCGAACCGTTCTTAGGTCCCTAAATCGTTCGTACCTCGGGGGTCACCTGTATATGCCACGGGTAGTTGTGACGTACTTCCGTTAAAATATCGGCCACATCCCGCACTTCCGGGTCCTATCCACTACCGTTGTTGTTAGCGTTAGCTCCTAGTAGCAGACCATGACAACGACTCGAAACGGGAAGTGGCTGCGCGCTACAGGCACTACAAGTGAGTTCCGTTGTGTCCGTCCACCGGTGGGTACAGCTGTTCTGAGGGGGGGTTAGGGCGACAATTTATCGCGGCTATCTGTAGGGGGAACGTCACTATAGATTTATATGGATTTATATGTGTATAGAGTTATTATTGGTGTGTATGTAGATGTTTTATTAATTGTATTTAGTCATTCATGTTCGTGTCATTCCCGCTAACCGGAAGTGCGCGGTCCGGCTCATGAATGCGGAAGTGCTAGAACGGAAGTCTGTGGCATATAGTCTATTCTCAGTCATGTTAACCTGCTCTCCTGTCACACCTGGTTCATGTTTACTAATCAGCACACCTGTCCCTTGTTTGTCATTAACTCGTATAAACACGCCCTGGTTTTCATTGTTCTCGATCAGATCCTTGTTGTTTTCACCTTTGACCTTTGGTAGGTTCATCTTAACTTTTGTTTTGTTTTTGCAATTTTAGTGCTTTTATTTATGTAATTTTTTGCCTCCAATATCTCACTTGGTTAGTAATAAAGTGTACAGTTCTACACTCGCTGTATTTCTGTCCTTTCTCTTCAATTTATGACCCTCGTTTAAAACCTGAGAATCACAGTCACAGGTTGAGCAGAACCGTTTACGTCCTCATTCTTGATGGAGCAGGTGCTGACATACACAATTATTGGACAAATGTAAATACTGGAAAACTTGTCTTTATTGCACTTGTTTTAGCTGCAGCCTCAAGTTTAAACTGACTGGCATTTGAGTTGTTTTAACAGATAAAGTGATGCCAAGTTAAAGAAATAAACAGTGATCGCGAATAGATTTGAACTTGAAAAGGAGGAAAAGTTTGCATGTGCCTTTGGGTGTTATCCCACAACAAAAATAATCTGAAAATTATACATTTAAGTGGCACAGCAATTATCTGTCATGGAACTCGTGGCAAAAGTCTGATGTTTTTTCTGTCTCTTTGAATAAAGTCCAGAATATACTTGTGCACTGGACATGGCACCATCGAGTTATGACATCAGCGCTACAAAGCTGTCTTTTTTGACAGGGCTGTAAACTGCTGGTCTTCATCTAAACAGTAGGGGCCACTGCTTCAGGGAAAATGAAAGGCAGAAAATAATACAGGAAGTCTGTTCTTCAAACAAAAATGTATCTACAAAGCTTCATCAAATCTGCTTTAAACTATTGTCTTACTGAACTGCGCCTACTGGCAATTAGCTACCAATTTACTCTCAAGTTAAACGTGTCCTGTTCTGGTCCTTAGTTAAGTGTCAGAAAACGGTGAGAAATAATTAATAAGTTGAATAAATTTGCAGAATTGTTTATGGTTACATGTGTAAACCAGGGGCGGATGGCCAGTAGGGGGCGCTAGGGCACCGCCCTTCTCGAACTATTCACTATTTTACATTGAAGACTTAAAAATATATATACTGTATATATTTTATGAAAAAATAAAACAAAAATATTTCGAAATATATGTATATATGTTTTTAGTTGTGTAGGATAAATATTTTATAGGTAATGATGAGTTATTCTTTTTTTTTTTTTCATTCAACCTTTATTTATACAGGCTAGCCTCGTTGAGTCACGGGGACTCATTTACAAGAGGGACCTGTCTCACTCACACCAAACAACCATCCACTCTCACACTCACACCTAGGGTCAATTTAGAGTCACCAATCAGCCTAACGTGCATGTTTTTTGGTCTGGTTTGGTTATATTGTGGGTTTAAAAAAAAAAGTCTGATTGGTGACGTATTTCCAGTCCTGGGGCGCATGTATCTTATCCATAGACTGTCGTTAAAAATGGCGCATGCACAGTTATTCCACAACGTTACAAGAGAATAAGAAGATGCTGGGCGCAGATATCACCGGCCGGGGCACGTCCAACGTGAGCTGTACCTTTTAGTACCGATCATGTACTTCCGGTCTTTTTTTGTTTGTTTTTGTCCGGGAACAGATAATAATAATATAATAATGTGTTTGTCTGTCATCTGTGGATGTTTCCCATACACAGACGAAATTCGTCTCTGCATTTAACCCAACCACCACCAGGTGGTGCAGTGAGCAGCCAGAAGGCGCTCGGGGAGTTGGAGAATTAGGTGTGCACTCATAGACACCCCAAGGTGTGTAGATCCGTGCAGTGACACAAACAGACTGACTGCAGGTAGGCTTTAAGCCATCGAAAGCCCTTTATCTAATGCCTATTTGCCATTTCATCTAAAGAACTTTGTGATAAGTTCCTTCAATTTTTTTTGGACAAGGTTACGAACACGAGGGCTTGTATTTCTTTTCCTTCCCATGACCCTTCCATCCTGGTCCCCTGTCCTGCACTTTTTGATCATCTGGAGCCTATTTCTCTCTCCTACCTAGAGAAAATTGTCACCAGTATGAAACCATCAGGTTCCCCCCTTGATGTTGTACCTCCTTGTTTTCTTAAGGAGGTATTTTCTACAGTTGGCTCTTTTGTTCTAAATTTGATCAATAGCAGCTTAATGTTTAGCGTGGTGCCAGGCAATTTTAGACATGCTGTGGTTCAGCCATTATTGAAAAAACCTGGCCTTGATCCTACCTCTTTGTCCAACTTTAGGCCAATTTCAAAGTTACCTTTTATTTCAAAAATATTGGAAAAAGTTGTTTACACCCAGCTGAAGGACTTTTTGGATGAATTTAAAATTTTGGAGGTCTTCCAGTCTGGTTTTAAAACCTACCATAGCACTGAATCTGCTCTTTTAAGGGTTTTTAATGATATATTTTTATCGCTGGATTCTGGAAACTGTGTTTTACTTGTGCTTTTAGATTTAACAGCTGCTTTTGACACAGTCGACCATGAAATTCTTATCGCCAGATTGGAGCAATGGGTGGGCATCACTGGCTCAGCTCTGCAGTGGTTTAGGTCCTACCTTTCAAATCGAAGTTTCAGTGTGAAGATTGATAATTTTACCTCTGCATCTGCTGCCCTCCCCTGGGGTGTACCCCAGGGATCTATCCTTGGTCCTCTGCTCTTCTCACTTTACCTTCTGCCACTCGGCTCTATTTTCAGGAAACATGGTGTGCAGTTTCATTTGTATGCGGATGACTGTCAAGTCTATTTTCCTGTAAAACAAAATGGCTCCACGCAGTCTCTTCTGGACTGTCTTGGTGACATTAGAGGGTGGATGGCGCTTAATTTCCTTCATTTTAATGATAAAAAGACCGAGGTTATGGTCTTTAGATCTAGTGCTCCTGACAGTCCCACCACTTTTGATTTTTCCTCTTTGGCCCCATATGAAAAGTCGATTGTGACAAATCTAGGAGTGAAAATTGACCCCTGCCTGAAACTGGACTGTCACATCAACAGCATGGTTAAATCCTCGTTCTTTCATCTGAGGCGCCTGTCAAAAATCAAGCCCCTCCTTTCTAGACGCCACTTAGAGACCGTAATCCACGCTTTTATTACTTCACGCCTGGATTATTGTAACTCTCTTCTGATTGGAGTAAATAAGGCCTCGCTTTCTCGGTTGCAGCTGGTACAAAATGCTGCTGCACGATTTTTGACTGGTACAGGCAGACGTGAGCACATCACTCCAGTTTTAATGTCCCTTCATTGGCTTCCTGTCCAGTTTCGAATCCATTTTAAAGTTTTATTGTTTGTTTTTAAGTCTTTGAACGGTTTTAGTCCCTGTTATCTGTCTGAACTGCTTCAACTTTATGTGCCATCACGTGCTCTCAGATCCGCTGACCAGATGCTTTTAGCAGTCCCAAAAACCTTTTATAAGACCAGAGGAGACAGAGCATTTTCAGCTCTGGCTCCTAAATTGTGGAACGAGCTGCCACTGAAGGTCAGGCAGGCCCCATCAATATCTGTTTTTAAAACTCGTTTAAAAACACATATGTTTTCATTGGCTTTTAAACCAGAATGAGTTCACATCTCTGTTTTAGTGTTGTATTATTTTACTTGTGATGTACCGATATTTATATGATTGAGATTGATTGTTTTTATTGTTTTGTGCTTGTTTTTATTCTTGTACAGCACTTCGGACGGCTGCTGCTGTATTTTTAAGTGCTTTATAAATAAACTGGTATGGTATGGTATGGTATTTCTGACTGATACACCTTTCATCTTTTAGAAGTCTCTGTTTGTGGAAAAACCTTCAGCTGACTGTTTATTCTAAAAGTGGGAACTGGTGAGGTTTTTTTTCTTTGTTTGTTTGTGGAGTTAGCACGCTAGCGCTCACCTCCAGGTTATTGTATTGGACTCTGTGATTGCTACATTTATTTGACCTTGCTTATAAAAAATAATTATCAAATATTAATAATTTTATATACTAAATGTCATTGATGGTTTTATATTTTTTCTTAAGACTCACTGTATTGATCTGGAGAATGAAAACAAAGCCTCTTGCAAGTAACTAGCTCCTATAAACGTTGAAACATTTAAGGTACACTGAAATTATGAAATGCTATATGTGCTAAGGTGCAATATTAGGAATATTTAAGAGAACTTAAATATTCTCAAAAAAATGCTCAAAAAAAGGAGCTTGATTCAATTTATATAATGAACTTGTATTACTATAATAATGATAACAGAATGTGAGCATTAAAGGCCAAATATATTTTTATTGTGATAAACAAGTACTGTAGAATAAAAAATTGAATACATAAAATAGATAAATAAAAAATGCACAAATGAATTTATAAATTATTTCTTATGTTTATAATTACAGATTACTGCAGAGATGGTCCATATATACTACACTGTGAAACATTCTTTATAAGTTACAACTCAGCCGACTGATTTAAGCTGACTCTCCAAACACTGAATAACTCCAGCGCTGCCAAGATGTCTTGTGGGAGGACTTGACAATTGCATGGACCAGTTTTTCTGCATCATTTTAAGATACGATGTTTCTAATTTTAGTGATATTATGCAGGTAGAGGAAGGCTGTTTTAGTAACTTTTATATGTGGGGGTTGAAAGAAATGTCCTGATCAAAAATAACACAAAGTTTTTTAACACTAAACTGGAGGCCAGATTAATGCCGTCTAAGGAGGGCGAAAGACTGAAAACTTTATTCCAGAGATGCTCAGGTCCAAAAACTAAAACCTCAGTCTTGTCTGTATTCAAAATCAGAAAATTTAGGGTAATCCAGGTTTTTATGTCTTTAAAACATGCTTGTAGTCTAAGTAGCTGATTGGATTCATTCATGGACAAATATAATTGTGTATCAAATTTAAAAAAAAAAAATGTTTTTTTTTTCTTTGGTAGTACCTTTTTATGACCACCAGATGGCGTCCTCCATGTAAAAATTTGACCAGCCGCCACTTGTCTAAACAATGAATACCAACTTTGTATAACTCCAAGTGAAGATTTGTGTATTTTCTTGTAATTGTGTGTCCTTGAATAATCACCAACAGTCTTAACACAGTTAAGCTTTACGTTAAGTTGAGGTTTGTAACAATTGCACATTTTTCACTCGTAGTTAAACCTGCAAACACAAATCTGCTTGTACAGAATGGATAAAAACAGAGAACACCTAAATGGTTTCAAGCTCACCGCTCCGTCTTTCTGAGTGCGCTGACGGATGCCTCTTCCTCCAATGACCAGCTCCACTGAAAGACTCCAACCTTGCTGGTGTAGAACAAAAAAAAATCTTTATAATAAAATAAACATCAGCCATATAGGTTTACATTGAACAATAGCCAGAGTTTGGCACTGAAAGGACATTATTCGGCACTCACCACTAGATCACACCGGAAGACCTCCTCATCGTAGCTGCTGAAGGTTTTGAGGGTCTCAAAAAATTTAATCATGCAGTCGTCCTCTTTGAGTGCCGCATACTGTTGAAATGTTTGTTGGATCATCTTCCGTAGCTGCTTAGCCTGGAGCAAAAAAAAAATTTTTTTTTAAATTAATAGTCACACACTCTTCTGCACGAGTCGTAACTGATGGATAAACTCATGTTTACCTTCATGCCGGTAATCAGCTGCTGAGGGAAGAAAAGGTCTAGACCCACTTCTTTTCTGAAAGGGTTAAAACAAAAACACACAAAAACTACATTAAAGGATGGGATTTTTGCTTTTAGGCACAACTACAGCATTGCTGTTACTTTAGGTGGAGGAAGAAAAAAACGGCAAACTTTCTAAGAGGCACAGATGTTTTAACAAGCTGAAAACTCACTCATCACAAATGCACTTATTCATGTAAACATACGTCAAAGCACAACGCTAAAAGCTTTCACACGACACCGACAGCTGTAGAGTAAAAACTCACTCTAAGAGCTCAAAGTTTGACTTCTTTTCAAGGCCTTTTGCATTCATGTCTTTATAGAATCTCCTGTAAAAAATAAAATAAAATAAAATTACACAAGCACCAAACTAATTGTTGACACATTTTATTCATTTCAGCTGATAGGTGGTGTTATTTACCCATAATGCAAAGGTGAACAAAGTACCGGCAGTGTAAGAGACTTGCATAATGTACTCTGAATTCAAAGAAAATGACTCACCTGAGCTCCAAGCAGCCGAGCTGGAGCGCCATCCCATCACTGACTTTGCTTGCATGATACTGCATGTAGTCACTACGTACCTGTGAGGAAACGTTAGGAGCTGTTATGTAGGTGTAGCCCCTGGTTTCTTTTTAAAAACATAAAAAGAAAAGAAAAACCCATGCATTTAAGGCCTTTTAACATTTGCAAAATTTTTACAAGGTTGGTTGAATGTATACAGAAAATATAAGTGAGAAGCTTGTATTATTGTTCTTGTATATTTTTTAAACTGAGTGATTATACATGCAGGGAGCGGTTACTGTTGTAACGAGAGAAATATATGAAAGCTGAAGCTTTTCTCGAGGAGACTTGTTTACTTAAACAAGTGTATTATTGTTTAATCATTTACCTCATTATTTTAAAGACTGTATTGAACGTCCTATCTACGAAAGTAGTACGGTTAACGAGGGACAAGTGAACGCAACATAGAGAAAAACGGGACAGGGGGTTGATGGGAAGAAGAGGAAAGGAGAGGCGGGAAAGAAAAAGAAAAAGAACGGATGGAGATTGTTGCTAAGACGACAGCAGACGTTGAGGTGGGAGAACAAAGTGAACTGTTTTAGTCACAAGTAAACCTATACAGTACAAAGAGTATAGGAAACCTGCAGAAGTGTCTGAGGGAAGAAAGGCAGAGGAGAACTGCTTCTGATCCGAGGACAGTGCGGCTGATCCAAAGTGGCCAGAGAAAAGCGTCAACATGGCGACGCTGCTCTTGTGAGACTAAAAAGTAGTCCTGCAAATCAGGTGGCTGAGTTCTAAAAGAAATTGGACTCACAAAGCAACTTTGACGACGGAGAGGACATTACTGAGGAGCGCAGGTTGGTGTTGGATGTTTAAACGGGGGAGAAGAGGATTTCCACGACGACAGCGCACCCTAGCTTCATCAGGCCTGCAACGCAAGCATATTACCGGTACCGGGTTGTGTTGGTGTGTGTGTGTGAGTGGGGCCCGTGTGTGATATTGGTTTAGAACGGTACAGTTACGTTAAATTTATGGAGTTCTGTTAGTGACAAAAATTGAATTCTGGTTATATTACAACAATGGTTAAGAGAAAGGAGCTTTAATAAAAAACAAAAACACAAAGTTAAAGTGAGAAAAAGTGCTTTACAGTATTGGTTTTATTTTATTTTGGGAACATGTCAAATGAGAATTGAAGACCATACTTTATTGTTGTTTTACATCATTTTGGGGTATTGTGCAGCTTCATGTGGTGGAAGAGTTATTTTTCTAAGTTCTTATTAAAAGAAACTGTTCAGTTAGTTGGTTGTCTGGAGTGATTTATGTTACATTAAAGGTGTGTATGGTAATTAGGTGAGTAAGGATTTACTCAACATAGGTAAACCTGTGTGGTATCTACCAGAACTTAACGAACCCAAATAGCCACCCCACCAGTGAGTTTAAGTTCTTGCCCCAGTTACTGGCGTACAGAGCAGTGGGGTGCTACATAATAAAATGGAGGCATCGCTGGGATATATTTAATTTTATTTGCATAAAAACAGAATTATACCCAGACAACCAGCTTCTAGACAAAAAAATAAGGCACTTTTTCAACACGTTTTCATTAGTGGTTAGTCGTGCTTTATTTTGGTGAAAAATCAGGATGGCTCAGTTACTGCATTGGTGTAAGGGAGAGGGAATTAATCCATTACATGCAGTTTTGGTTAAAAATATCCATGAAGACACTGAAGTTAGTGTGATAGAAGACACTTTGCAGACCATCAAAGCTCTTGGACGTGTTAGAGTTAGAGGGAGAATGTATGATCCTGTGTCTCAAAGCCTGACAGTTCTTTGTGAGTGTAGGGAAACAGTAAATGATAAAGCCATTCCTGCAGATGTAACACCAGAAGGTAGTGATTCTCGCTGGAGGATCATTGGGCCATCAGGGGTGCAAGAAGAGAATGCAGCTAAAATGGGGACATATTCTCTACAATCACCAGAGCTAGAAATGAGCCAAAATTCACTTTTCCAAGCATCTAGTCCAGAGGCTATAATCAGAGCAGTCGGTGATGTCTTGCAGCTCAATTCAAGACACACTAGTGACCATGGCAGCTACAGACGACTTCGAACTTTTTCCGGTGTGCTTCCCACACCTCAAGGGGAAGAACACTTGGAGAACTGGCTGGAGCAAGCTAGATTGATGATTGAGGAGTCTGACAAGCCGGACAGAGAAAAAAAGATGAGGATAATGGAGAGTGTAAAAGGTCCTGCCATGGAAATCCTTCAAGCTGTGAGATTTAACAACCCTGATGCAACGCCCACAGAATATTTAAATGTCCTTGAAAACACCTTTGGCACAACCGAGACTGGCGAAGAGCTCTACTTTGCTTTCAGGATGATGGGCCAACATCCAGCTGAGAAGCTCTCAGAGTTTCTCAGGAGAATGGAAAGAGTTCTAAATAAAGCGGTACAAAGGGGGGGTCTGCCTCCTTCCTCCAAAGACAAGGCACGTATTGAGCAACTCATCAAAGGTGCTACTCGGTCTGACATGATGATACTAAGTCTCAGGCTACGAGAGAGGAGAAGTACTCCACCCACATTTCTGGAGCTCCTGAATGAGATCCGCATTGAGGAGGAACATGAAGCATCACGCCGTCGATTAAATCCCCCTAAATCTGTGCATGTCAAACGTACTGCAGCAGCAGCTATAGACTCAACCGATTTGGTCATGGAGGTAGAACGGCTGAGGTCACAGGTTTGTGAACTCAAAGCCTTGTCCCTGTCACCGCATTCGCTTCCTCCTGAACCACAACCTGCAGTTAAAGCGGAAACAATCAGCCCGGAAGGGGGTGGGAGTCTTCAGGCCCTCAAGGACGAGGTTGTAAAACTGAGAAAACAAGTTTCAGTAATGTCAGTTCAATCGACTGCAAGACCAAAAGACCATCCAACCCCCTCAGTTACCTCTCCAAGGCATGAGACGTTGAAAGCAGCTAAGCACAGAGAACCCAGTGATATCTTTTGCTACAGTTGTGGCGAAGATGGGCACATTTCCACTAAATGTATGTCACCAGAAAACTATCCAAAAGTCATACAAAAGTTGATTCAGGCCCAAAGGAGGGGTAAGGCAGGTCCAAGAAGTACCAGTCCTCGTTTTGAATGGAAAAACGCTAATGTGAAGAAGAGCGCTGTGAGTCTGCAGACCAGTAACCTGCCCAAAGGACTAGTAGGACCACCCGCTACTGCTCATGTTAAAGTAAATGGAACACCATGCACTGCTCTCATGGACAGTGGCTCTCAGGTCACAATCATTTTTGACAGCTGGTATGTCGAACACTTACCCCATGTTCCTCTACATCCAGTGTCAGGCTTAGCCATTTGGGGTTTAAGTGAGTCTGAGAGCAGTTACCCGTATAAAGGCTACATTCAAGTAGACTTGGCATTTTCAGAGAAGACATCACAAAAAGGGAAATCAGTTCCCATTCTTGCTTTAGTATGCCCAGACCCCCGATGTTCAGACACCATTCCAGTTCTAATTGGAACCAATGTTAGCAAAGTGTGGTCGCTCCCTTTAAACTGTAAAGCAGCCATTTCAGACACCATTTATGCTGCACGAGTTGGTGTAACAGAGCGAGAACTCGCACATCCTGTAGATCTGAACTTTAAAGAGACAAAGCATAGTAACGTTGCAGTGGCTGATGTTAAATGGGTAGGTCCAGGGCCGCTAATGATCCCTGCTGGTGGTGAGCATATAGCCATCTGTAAAGTAAGTGAAACGAAGAGAGTGGGCAATAGCATTCTCATCTCTGAGCGTGCAGCTTCACATGCACTCCCACCAAGTCTGTTTGTGCAGCCCACAGTTCTATTCTCCAAGACGTTGGATACAGACAAGTTTTTGGTGCTCATGCGCAACGAGTCTCTGAAAGAAACTGGCATACCCATCGGCACAGTAGTAGCTCATCTTTATGTGGCTGACACAGTGACTGAGATCTCAAACACCAAGACACAAAGTCATAAAAAACTTGATCCTTCACAATTTAATTTTGAAGACCCTTCTATCCCAACGGAGTGGAAAGACAGACTGAGGAAAAAACTCTCTGAACGATCCCATGTTTTCTCAACTGAGGAGTGGGACGTGGGATTAGCATCTGGGGTGGAACACCATATAAGGCTAACGGATGACACCCCGTTCAGAGAGCGGTCACGGCGTATAGCACCTGCTGATGTAGAGGACCTTCGTCGCCATCTCCAGGGACTTGTAGCAGCTGGGATAATCAAAGAATCCAGAAGTCCTTATGCCTCACCTATTGTGCTAGCACGAAAGAAAAATGGACACATCCGCATGTGTGTTGATTATCGTACACTGAACCGCAGAACCATTCCCGATCAGTACACAGTGCCACGCATCGATGATGCTCTGGATTGTTTGTCTGGAAGTAGATGGTTCTCAGTGTTGGATTTAAGGAGCGGATATTACCAGATTCCGATGGCTGAAGAGGATAAAGAAAAAACCGCTTTCATCTGTCCTCTGGGATTTTTCCAGTTCGAAAGGATGCCTCAGGGAATAACTGGTGCTCCCTCAACATTCCAGCGGCTCATGGAAAAGGCCGTTGGGGACATGCACATGCTGGAGGTTATTGTATATCTTGATGACCTGATTGTTTTTGGGAAAACTTTGGTGGAGCATGAGCAAAGACTCCTCAAAGTCATTGACCGTTTAGGCGAAATTGGATTGAAACTGTCACTTGATAAATGCCAGTTTTGCAGACCCCAAGTGACATACGTTGGACACGTAGTGTCAGAACGAGGCATTGCTACAGATCCCAGCAAGGTGGAGGCAGTTGCCCACTGGAAAGAACCCACTGACCTTCCATCACTCCAGTCCTTTCTAGGAGCTCCCCGAGCGCCTTCTATGGCTGCTCACTGCACCACCTGGTAGGTGGTTGGGTTAAATGCAGAGACGAATTTCGTCTGTGTATGGGAAACATACGCAGATGACAAGATTAGACAATTATTATTATTATTATTATTTTGTGGATATTATCGCCGTTTCATCAAAAACTATTCAATTATTGTTAGACCACTAACTGAACTGTGTAAAGGATATCCGCCAACTCAAAAGAAGTGGAAATCTGCAAAGTCTCCCGGGAAAACCTACTATAAAGTCAGTGAACATTTTGGAGAAAGATGGGATGGGAGCTGTACAGAGGCTTTCCAACAGATCCTAAAATGCCTCACCCAAGCGCCGGTGTTAGCGTTCGCTGATCCATCAAAGCCCTATGTACTGCACATAGATGCTAGTTTTCATGGTTTGGGGGCGGTGCTAAACCAAGAGCATCCTGAAGGACTGAGGCCGGTCGCTTTTGCCAGCAGAAAGCTCAGTTCTTCTGAAAAAAACTATCCAGTGCATCAGCTAGAGTTTCTGGGACTCAAGTGGGCTGTGGTAGATAAATTCCACGATTACCTGTATGGTGCAGAGTTTGTTGTAAGGACAGATAACAACCCCCTTACATATATACTCACCACTGCCAAACTGAATGCCACAGGTCATCGCTGGCTCGCAGCTCTTTCCACCTACAACTTTACTCTGCAGTATCGACCAGGTTCTAACAACACTGATGCAGACGCGTTATCGCGAAACCCTGTTCCTGATGACAGAGATGAGTTCAAGAGTTTAACACCTGACAATGTTAGAGCCCTCTGCAAGCAGGTATCCAGAGACCAGTCTACTGAATCAGTTAGCTGTGCAGAATCTCTATGTGTCCCTCCCACTGCCATGCCAGAATGCTATGTGTTTCCAACCCGACTGGATCTTGGTTGTTTAACCCAGATCAGCCGAGCAGATCTGATTATGGCACAAGACCACGACCCAATGATTTCACTGGTCAAAAAATCTTTAAATGAAGGGCCAACATTCTCATCTGAAAAGTGTACTGACCATGGAGCCATTTGTCTGCACAGAGAGGCGAGTAAGCTTGTGTTGGTGGATGGATTGCTCCACAGAAAGATTAATAAACCACCTAGTACAGAAGTGCTGCAGCTGGTTCTACCCCGAAAACATGTTCCCATGGTACTCAAGTCCCTACACGATGAGTCGGGTCATCTTGGAGTGGAAAAGACGTTGGAGCTGATACGTAACAGATTCTACTGGCCTAAGATGGGGTCAGAGGTGGAGCAGTATGTGAAAACATGTGGTAGATGCATTACCCGTAAAGCTCTGCCACAGCGAGCAGCTCCTTTACATCAGATCACCAGCCGGGGACCGCTAGATCTGGTCTGCATTGACTTTCTTTCACTCGAGCCTGATTTGAGAGGATATGCTAATATCCTTGTGGTGACTGATCACTTTACAAGGTATGCTCAGGCATTTCCGGCTAAAGACCAACAAGCATCCACAGTGGCGAAGATTCTGTGTGAACATTTCTTTGTTCACTATGGACTTCCTGCACGGATACATTCCGATCAGGGACGTGATTTTGAAAGCAAACTGATCCAAGATTTACTGAGGATGTTGGGGATCCGAAAGTCCAGAACATCTCCCTACCATCCTCAGGGAGATCCTCAACCTGAGAGATTTAATCGAACGTTGTTGTCCATGCTCGGGACTCTGGGTCCCATTCAGAAACAGAGATGGAGTCAGAAAATCAGCCAGTTGGTGCATGCCTATAACTGCAGCCAGAACGAGGCAACCGGATATTCCCCCTATCTACTAATGTTCGGAAGGGAGGCTCGTCTTCCTGTGGACATCTGTTTCGGAGTATCAGACGAAAACGGGAAAGGCCCAACTTACCACCAATATGTTTCAAAACTGAGGAAGGATTTGGAACAAGCTTACCACCTCGCTACAAAAGCTGCAGACAAAAATCATCAACGAAACAAGAAGGCACATGACAAACATGTGAAAGAGCAGATCTTAGAAGAAGGAGATCGTGTGCTTCTGAGAAACTTTGGTGTCACCGGTAAACATAAGTTGAAAGAGAGATGGAGGACAGTGCCATACATTGTCTTGGAAAGAATGCCTAACTTGCCAGTCTACAAGGTGAAACCAGAAAGAGGACTTGGGGTTGAGAAAACAGTGCATCGCAACCACCTGTTACCCATTGGTCATCTTGTCCGAATTCCAGCTGATGACGAGCCAGAGCAAGTGCGGAAACCTGTCACTAGGAGGCAACAGAGACAGTCTGAGTCTGCCAAGGCTGTTGCTCAAGAAGATGTCACACTCTCTTCTGATTCTGAATATGAAGAGGTGAACACGACAGTCCCACTAGAAGTCAACCTGAGAGAACTTTTGAGGCCATCAGAGAGGAAAGCTAAAGAACCCTCTTCAGTCACAAGTGAAGTTCAGATTACCTCGCCCCACAAGACTATTGATGATGCTGAACTAAGTCTCAACTCACCTAACCTTCAAGACTCACTGCTCTGCTCTGACCTAGATTTAGGAGGGGAAGAGATGGAAAGTGATGAGGTAGTAGGTGAGAGAGAACAGATTATTATAGAACGTCCTAGGCGAGTGAAGAAACCAGTCATAAGATTAAGTTATGATGAACTAGGACAACCATCAGATCAGCCAGTAAGTGCTGTTAGTTGTGGGGTGTTTCTTGGAAGTGGAACCTTCAAGGTACCAAGACATCCTTCTTGTTCTACTGTATGGTGTCACTCTATGGCGCTATGTCCTAACTGTGTTAGTTTTAGCCTACCACAGTTCCCTACTTTTGTTTGGGTTATGTAATTGATGTTTGATAGGGGCATCAAACAGTTTAGAAGGGGGAGGGTGTAGCCCCTGGTTTCTTTTTAAAAACATAAAAAGAAAAGAAAAACCCATGCATTTAAGGCCTTTTAACATTTGCAAAATTTTTACAAGGTTGGTTGAATGTATACAGAAAATATAAGTGAGAAGCTTGTATTATTGTTCTTGTATATTTTTTAAACTGAGTGATTATACATGCAGGGAGCGGTTACTGTTGTAACGAGAGAAATATATGAAAGCTGAAGCTTTTCTCGAGGAGACTTGTTT
>JBBPBX010040418.1:0-25596 GCA_038048925.1 Garcialebias charrua
GTACAAGCTGTAAACGGGAGATGGAGGATTGATTAATGCCAAGATACAAAGCATTACAATAGTCAAGTCTGGAGGTCACAAAGGCATGGATGGCCTTCTCCAGATCACCACGACTAAGAAATGACTTGACTTTGGAGAGCAGACGGAGTTGGAAAAAGCTGGTCTTGACAACAGAACTGATCTGTTTATCAAACTTTAAATTGGAGTCAAGCTGCACTCCAAGATTTCTGACCACCGAGTTGAAGTGGGGGAGGGGAAAACCAACACTGGGACTGGGAAGGATGTTGCTGGTGTCATCAGGTGCACCAAACAAAATGCATTCAGTTTTATCTGTGTTTAGGTGGAGGAAGTTTTGAGAGAGCCAGTGCTTAATGTCATTTAAGCAGTTGACAAGAGTGTTTGAACTGAGTGAGGGGTTGGGAGTGACTGGCAGATAGATTTGTAAATCGTCTGCATACATGTGAAAAGACAGGTTATGACGTGCAATGATTGATCCTAATGGCAGCATGTAAAGAGAGAAGAGGACTGGCCCTAGAATAGATCCCTGTGGTACGCCAGAGGTCAGAGGGGTTGATGAAGAGGAGGACAGATCGCCTATCATGACAGAAAAAGTTCTCCCAGACAGGTAAGATTTGAACCACTCAAGCACAGCTCCCTGGAGGCCAACCTGCTGAGACAAGCGGTTGATTAGTACCTGATGGTCGACGGTGTCAAAAGCTGCTGAGAGGTCTAACATCACCAGCAGAGCAGGGTTTTTTGCATCCAGGGACAGAAGAATGTCATTCTGTACTTTGAGCAGTGCAGATTCAGTGCTGTGACGAGCTCGAAAACCTGACTGAAATTTTTCAAACAGGTTGTTGAGTTCTAGAAAAGATTGAAGTTGAATAAAAACAATCTTTTCTAGGACCTTTGATAGAAATGACAGATGGGAAACTGGCCTGAAATTAGAGAGAGCTGTAGGATCTAGGCCTGGTTTTTTTAGAAGAGGCCTGACCACAGCATGTTTGAAAGCAGATGGCACAAAACCTGAAGTTAGACAGCTGTTGATAAATGACAAAACACAAGGACCAATTACATCAAAGCATTGTTTGAACATTTTAGAGGGAATGATGTCCAGAGAACAGTTTGTTGGTTTCATCTGCTGAACCACCTTGGTGAGTTGAGGCAGTGAGACGAGATCAAACTGGTCAAAAACAGCAGTGGTTATTGTAGAGGTACATGACAGGATGGTGTTGGATGAACTGACAATGTTCTGTCTGATAGAGTCTATTTTGTTGACAAAATAGCTCTGAAAGTCATCGCAGGTAGACTGTGTGGCAGTTTTCAGAACATTGACAGATGGATTGATGACAGACTGGAGTGTGCTGAAAAGCGTCCTCGGCCGGTTGGAGCTGGTGGAGATTAAGTTGGAGAGGTACTGTGACTTGGCCTGTTTCACAGCATTATGATACTCACAGAGACAGTCTCTCAGTATTCCCTGAGATACATGAAGCCGGTCGCGCTTCCATTTTCGCTCTGCTTGTCTGCAACGTTGTCGAAGAGCTCGCGTCGTTTCGTTGAGCCATGGTGATGGTCTGTTTTTTGAAGATGCCTGTTTGAGAGGAGCGATGGAGTCCATGATCGTCGTGCAGGTGTGATAGAAGGAGCTGATGAAGTCCTCAGGATGTAGAGATGGGTCCAGACTGACAGCAGAGCAGAATTCAGTGCTCTTAAAGGCATCAGTAAACTCATTTGGAGTTAATGGGTTGATGGAGCGGCAGAAACGTGCTGGGAGAATAGCCTTTGGTGCAGGAGTGGTGAAAAATTCAAATAATATGGGAAAATGGTCTGAGATACAGGTGTCCAGGATCTCCACAGCAGGTATTTGAAGGCCGTGGGAGATAATTAAATCCAGTGTATGACCCAGGGTGTGTGTGGCCCCCGAGATCGACTGTGACAGGTTAAAAGAGTCCAGGAGGTTCTGAAACTCACATCCAAGCTGATTACTTGGGCAGCAGGTGTGCACGTTGAAGTCTCCACAGAAAAGCCAAGAGTCAAACTTTGGTAGCAAGTCCGCCAGTAGTTCTGAAAACTCACTGACAAAGTTTTTATTGTATTGTGGGGGCCTATAAAAAACGCCACACAAAATAGGTTTAGCAGATTCCAGCACAAAAATCATACTTTCAAAACTGGAATAGTTTTTCTGAGGCAACAAACGGTACTTGAATGCATCACTGAACACAGCAGCCAGGCCCCCTCCCTTTCCAGCCCCACGCGGAGCGCTCAGGTGGGAGTAGCCATTTGGGAGGAGTTCAGAGAAGGAGCTGTTATCTCCTATTTTCTGCCAGGTTTCAGTAATCAAAAACAGATCCAGACGATGAGTTGAGATCAAATCACTTAATATAAAAGTTTTATTAGTAATTGATCTGGCGTTAAACAATGCTGCACGTACTGGAACGCTGCCAGTTACAGTTACGTCACTCACAGCTCGAGCGAGCGGGCGGAGGTGTTGTTTAACGCTGCCTCGCTTCACTGTTTTCCACACCGGGGGGCAAGATGGATACTGGTCGCTGGCGACATGATTGATGGCAACAAGGCTTCTGTGGCGGCGAGCGAAGGAACGGCGGACATCAAAGACGCTGAATTCAGGAGGTAAGTCAGCAGTCGGCGTGTTGTGAGACGACAGATACTTTTTAAATCTCACCAGGACGCCTGCCCTCGTTCCGCGTCTTCTGCGCCGCTTGTTGCGTGGCAGCGTGGTCGCGTTGCGTTGTAGGTAGGCTGGGATCGAAGCCAGGAACGGTGGTGGTGGAGGAGGCTTGAAATGTCCATATTTGCCAGTAGCCGGTGTGTTGATCAGCGAGTCTCGGAGACTTAGAAGAGTTGAGCGATCATAGACCAGGAGCGAGGATGCATCGTCGATGAAAAGAAGGCAGAACACGAACAACAGTAAAAAGTTCAGGAGACGAGTTAGACAGCAGCCCGTGACAATAGGCGCCATCTTGTAGACAACTTGTAGACAAGTTTAAGAACAAATCTGTGCGTACGAACGGTTCGTGAATGAGGGCCACTGTTTTGTTGGTCTTTTTTTTCCTGTAAATATTAAATTACGCTTTTTTTGCGTTATTTATTTGCATCTTAAGATCCTATGACATCATCAATTACTCAAGTTCTACTCCAGCTTTATTATGTTAATGTCGAGTTTAGTCTCTTTAGAATGATTTGTTCAATTAGCTTTGTAAAAATCTAGTAAAGTGATGTATGAATGGGTAAATGAGGCACAGATTGTAGTGTAAAACGCTTTGAATATCTCCATAAGATAGAAAGGCGCTATATAAGTACAGTCCATTTACCATTTATATGTGTCCCTGTGATGGACTGGAGACCTGTCCAAGGTGTACCCCGCCTCTTCCATAGTCACTGCTGGACATGGGCACCAGTGACTCCCATGACCCACAAAGGAAAGAGCGGGTAAATATGATGAATGGATTGATGGTTGAGTTATTTGACAATTTTACAGTCGGGTTTGAGAGACATGAAGCTTTCTTGCTCAAGAGCCACACTTTTTACAGCTTCTGCAGGGCCAGGGCACGGCGCAGAACAAATCCTATAGACAAAATGAAAGTACTACAGCTTTGCCACTTCGTCAAACAAAAAACATCTGAAAATAACAATCAAAGATTGTATTTATGAATCCCAACTCTAAAGCATGTACTATAAATAAGCTCAACAATACAGTAGTCCCTTGCTACTTCACGGTTCGACTTTCAAGGACGCACTCTTTCCACGATTGTCAACTTCAATATTACCCACATTACTGTATTGGGACAATGGTGTAGAGGCAGGGCAGCCGGATCAGGACCGGAAGGTCCCAGGTTCGATCCCCGGTCACTGCATACCTCGTTGTGTCCCTAGGCAAGACACTCAACCCCGAGTTGCTCCCGGTAGGACTGGATGGTGCCTTGCATGGTAGCCTACCGCTACCGGTGTATGAATGCGTGTATGAATGGGTGGATTGCTGGTACTGTGAAGCGCTTTGGGACCCCTCATAGGGGGCTGGAAAGCGCTGTATATTTACCATTTACCATAAAAAGTTATTTAAAAAAATAATCTTCGGACAGGCACCACCATTTTGTGGTTTTCTTTCAAAAGCCCTATAATGTAACGCAGGTCAAAAGAACTACACTACCCAGAAGTCAACAGTGCTTCAGTCTGCTGCTTTCTGCTGAAATGGAGGGAAAGTTTTGCAGCGCAAAGTCAGAAGTAACGATCGATCTGTGAAGCTCACAGAACTGGCAGGAAATAATCCTGAAGCATAATTATCCACGTGCACATCAACCTGGACAGGCCGGTGGGCTTCAACGCTGCAGGGCAGGTCTGCAGAACCAGAACAGAGCTGCTGGTCTGCAGAGCTGATGAGTACCCATATAAAATGTTGCAGTACAGTATATGTCTGTTGTTAAAAAGTAGTTTATAAAGCCTTAATATATATAAATTTTCAAATAAATATAGCGTTCCTACATCTTGGTTTTTCACCTATAATCGAGTAATGATCATTTCAGATGTCTCGTTAAGCTGCAGTAGATTTGCAGATACCCGATTGTAACTTAGGTGGTTCGATGAAAGAGGAAGCATCTGGCATAAACCACTAGAAAGTAGCACAGGTGGGAACACGCAAACCACCAATAAGTGGAAAGTCTAAAAGAAAAAGAGCGAGCAGTGGAACATGGCTGCTCCATGTAAATGTTTAAAAACGTTCAAATTAGAGATATGCTGATGTGTTTTAGATATGGACCACTTGATCTTCAGCTCAACTCATCCGTTTTGACATTGTCACTATTTAAAAATGCACTTTCCATTAAGTTATCCACTTTGATGAAAGACAAAAACAGCTTCACTGTTGTGCAGTGAAAAAATTTGGACCCGGTGTCAACTGCTGTCAGACAACTGCTCAACTTAGTTCACAGAAGAAGAAAAAAAACGAGTGACAGCCAACCTACTTTCATAAGATCTTGATGTCTAATGCTGTACTACAACAGACCACTTGAGGGATTTCACCAAGCTGCTGCAGCTTGGTAAAAAAAAAATTCCAAGAGTCATCTAAAGGAAAAAAAGGTTGTGTGCGCCGGGTAATATGTAATAAATTCAGCCCACCCTTTCCACCACACGGTCTTATAAATGACAGATGACACGGGCGAAAAGTAAACCAACACTTTCACTAACCAACTTGCTGGTCACAGGATAAGATTTGAAGCAGATTATGGAGCGCTTCATCAGGATTGGGTTCTGGATCTTCACCTTCATTGCGCTCTCTGGTTGTCGTCCAACTTTACCCATGGCAGACTTTGAAATCGAACTTATACGGGAACAAGTTAGCTGCGTAAGAAATTGCGAGCCAAATTCTTTTACCATTTTAACTTCACTTTACTGACTCATGTTTCCTTCCATACAGCCATCAGATGCAGAATTCTACTCTCCAACAAACATTAAGGTGTGGCCTTTTTCTAACTTGTAAACCCTAAAAACCCAATGGATTACTCAAAGTACTGTAAAACATGATGGATATGAGCTGTGTTAATGGGGATAAAGTGATGAGTAAACATTTAGTGAGGTGCTCCCCTGAGTGGAAGAAGCTGAAGCTGCTTTAGCCGAGCTTCTATAAACCACATGTAAGGTTCTCGAGTACAGGAAACGAGCCTGCCAGGTGTTGATACTTCACACAGCTGTCACTACTCTGAGACTTTACTACACGCAGCCACAAGTCTCTCTCAAAGCAGCCGAAGAGGCTAAACGTTCCTCTTTCTCACCAACAGCCAGAATGCATCACGAGCGCACTGGAGTGCGTTCTCAAAGAACTTCAAACGGTCAAAACGGAATGCGACGACCCCGACGAGCGTATATTGCACGGAGCAGAAGCTTTAGACAAGCAGATAGAGGAAGACAAGGGGACAAACACCGGCTCTGTGAGTGTCATGCTGTGTTGCTAAATAAGGCGCAAAGATTAAAGATTTGTAGGAGTAACATTAACCTGTTCATCTTCTATCTAGGTGCAGACAAACTCCAATGCATGTGCTTGTGAGAGTTGGCCTCAAGTTCCTTTCAAAGAGTTTTTGAACAATTATGAGAGTTTGATTCAACAAAGAAATGCTTTAGCCACCATCAGGTAGAGAAGATTGGATAAGTGTCCAAGTGCTTCCCCATCAGCTACACCAAGAAACACGGCAGAAGGTTCAAAGTATCCATCGAGCAGCGGAAGAGAGGACCGCTTCGTACGATCTGAAACATCATGACGAGCCATGGACTAACGCACTGCATATTATAAACTTCAAACACTGCTTTTAAAACTTTAAACCAGAAAATTCAAATGAGGCAAGCAACTATTTATAAACAGTACAATTTATAATATTAATTTACTATTTTCATTTTCATGTCTTTGTGCAGTAAACTGCCAAGTAGTTCTCGCGTCTATTCGCAACAAAAAGAATGTATCTAACTTAACTTTCTATAAATTTTTATTTATTTTTTAATTTATGTTATTTATATTTGTTTAAACATGAAGTGTATTAAATGTCATATTTATCCATTTGTGTCTTAACACTGTAAGTATAAATAATGTTGTTCTCGTTTAAAATAAAATAAAAAGACTGAATAGACGTTTGTCCTGAGACGTCCTTTCTTGAGTTTATTCAGTTTAAATGTTTGATTACGTCAGGAATAATAATAATGTGTTTAATATTTAATGCAAATTGCTGTAGGTGAGTGACTCTTTAGCAGGAACTAATGTGGGAGGGGAACAGGTGTGGGAGGTTTTATTTCCTCAGCGTTAAGGGCAACTGAACTAAAGCCGTCTACAAAAGGTTTGAGTATGGAAAATTAAGTCATCAACAAGTCATTACCAAGTCATTTCTGTATCGTATTCTGTACATTCCCACGGTGCTGAACCGTTTGGGAAGTGTCCAAGTAACCAAAATTCGGGGGTTAATTGAACGTCTCAAAACATTCCAACAATTTTAGGATCATGTTTGATACAACAGGAAAAATAATGAAATTATAGTTTCTTCTTCCAATAACTTGAAACTAGCCATCCACCATCTTCCTCTTGTTCTGGAAGTGGGTCGCAGACCGGATTTGATTTGATTTATTTGATAGGGACAGACACACATCGACATAGACAAACTGAGTAAAACAGCAGTCCCATGTTTGCATCATAGTGCAATAGCAACAGCTAATTGGCAGCACTTGTCCCCAGTGTTAATTTTGACAGCTATTTTTAATTTAGTTTTAGTCTTAGTCATGTGACTAAAACATCATTTAGTTTTAGTCATTACTTAGTCATCAGAATTTTTTTGTTTTAGTCTAATTTTAGTTGACAAATCAATGAAAACATTTAGTCGACTAAATCTACAGTCAATTAAGTCGACTAAGTTATACATAGTAAAAACTTTTCATCAATTCTCTGTAGTTACTAAAACAAAACAATGTTTTAACCATAATATTAATATTAATATGCAATACATACAACAACAAATAAAACTTTTTTCAAACATTATTTGTCTAACCTTGCTTTTAACAGTAAAACTACAAGCAGTACTTGAATCCAGTGTTAATTTTGACAGCTATTTTTAATTTAGTTTTAGTCTTAGTCATGTGACTAAAACATCATTTAGTTTTAGTCATTACTTAGTCATCAGAATTTTTTTTGTTTTAGTCGACAAATCAATGAAAACATTTAGTCGACGAAAATAATTAGTCGACAAAATTAACACTGCTTGTCCCTAGATGTGTTTTAGATAGGTCCAGACACGTCTTTCCAGAGCCGCCACCTCTTACTCTTTTGGTCACTACCCAGAGTTCATGACCACAGGTGAGGGCAGAAACGTGGACCGATGGAGCTTCTCCTTACAGCTCAGCTCCCTCTTCACCACAATGGACTGGCACAAAGCCCGTAATACTGCAGAAGCTGCACTGATCTGTCTGTCAATCTCCCGCTCCATCCTTCCCTCACTCATGAACAAAACCCAGAAATACTTAAACTCCTCCACTTGAGGCAGAACCTCACTCCCAAGTACCCAGAGAGGGGAAGCCACCCTTTTCTGACAGAGGACCATGGCCTCAGATTTGGAGGTGCTGATCCTCATCCCAGTCATGGGTATCCCAGTATTTCAACTGAGAACTTCCTTCTCAAGTTGAAATTGTGTCCTGCATGCCACACATGGGTGGGCATTAGGACAATATTAGGTGACAGATTAGTCAATTTGCTACCATCTGCTGAAACAAAAGTTGTAGGATTGTCTACTGGGTATACGACATGTTCCATCTACTGTTCTATGCTCTTGCATTGTTTTTTTCCAACTCAGTTCAGTTTATGTATTTTAGTGCCAGTTCACAACAGAAGTCGTCTCAGGACACTGTGCAAAACATTCACATACATCCCAATAATTCTCAGTCGGGTCATCTGGACAGTTTATTTTTTATAGAAACGTTTCGCCCTCTATCTGGAGGGCTTCATGAGTCAGAGGAGTTCACATTCACATACATTAAAAACATACATGAAAAAAATAATTAGTAAAAGTTTTCTACCGATATTAAGCCATCAGATTGTGTCAGAGCTCCACTTTATTGCAACTTCACTATCCTGAGCAAGCACACAGGCGACAGTGGAAAGGAAACACTCATTTGAACAGCAGTGTCTCTGCTACCATTATACAAGGTAAGTCTGAGATTGTCTTCATTGTATGTTCCCAAACAATGGCACATTAGTTCTCTGCATTTAACCCATCACACCTGGGGTACACCCAGGTAGAGCAGTGGGCAGCTACGCAAGTGCCCAGGGAGCAATTAAGGATTGGGTGTCTTGCTCATGTGGGAATGGCTGGGAGTCGAATCTGCGACTTTCTGGTCCCAAGTCGGCTGCCCTACTTCTACCCCATCTCGGCCCCTACAAGCAGTGCGCCCTGCCCTGTCAACAGAACCGAGTGCCCTGCCTAGTTGATCTGGCAACATTAACTAATTTAAAGCTTAAATCATTTAAAGCTGCAGTCTGTAAGTTTTCTAAAAATACATTTTTAACATTTCTTCACTCTGTCACTATCTCCTGACAGACTGATGTTAGACAAGTAATCTCTGAAAAAAACTACAGCCCCCTTAAGTCTGAGCTGAATACAGCAGCTCAGACTGAGGAAGTCTTTCGGACGAAACGTTTCTATAATGTTTTGCTGTTTTGTTTTTTGAATGTCCAGAGGACCAGACTTAGCTTTTTTAGATATAGTCCCCTTGCTTCTCTACAAGCATTTCTAAAAACCCACAGTGACCCGCCGTTAACCAGCCAATAAAAACAGAGTTTTTAACCAGCCAATAAAAACAGAGTTTTTAACCAGCCAATAAAACAGAGCTTCTCACTTCTCATGCTCCTAGCCCACGCCCCCGCCTGTCCCAGTCCCAGCGGCCGCGCACGTTCTCGTTCAAAGGATTGCAAAGCGATGCAAAACTGTTTTGTATGTGACACAAATGTATTAAATTCCCCTTCTTCATCCCTGATCTGGACTTTTCTTTTGTTTGTTTTTTGCCAAAAGTCAAGTGATCGCTTCCTCCTCCGCTGACTCCATGACTGAAATGATGAGGAAATGAATGAATTTGTCACGAGCGAATTAAACTCTGGTTCAACGTGGCTGTGCGAGGTTCTGCAGATTTCCTGGTGTTCTGGTGTGCTGGACCAGCGCTCCATGTTTTTATTTTATTTTTTAGAACTTTTATTAACATATAAACACAGAATATTGCAGTGGCTGCGACAGGACATGCAGTGGATGCGGAGCTAAGGAGGCTGAGCTGAATTTCCGTGAGAGCAAGGGGGAGCAGAGCCATATATGGCTCTGAGGGGGAGGGACCAGAATGCTTTCCCTGTTGAAAATTTTTCTAAGTCCTGCGTTCTACAGAAACTTACAGACTGCACCTTTAACACAGACCTGATAAAACTGTGGTGCAGCAGTTGGAACAAACTTGGAATTTATTTTGCTTGTAGGGTTAAGACTACATTCTACATGAACACTGCATATTTAAAAGGTCTGAAAAACTACTACACTTAGTTTAAGGAAGAATTCTTTTTTGTACTTTGCAGCGCAGTTTAATCGTTTTTATAACAGAACTGCTGTATTCTGGATTTAAAAAAAGGTGCAGATAATAAATAAATAAAAACACTCTGGTGCCAGTGCAAGTGTGAATCCAGCTTCTATTTGCAGGAATCAAAAGTAAATTCTGTCCAGCAGAGCACGGCGTCTGAAGCCCCTGAAACTGCCTTCAGCGTGAAACCACATCAGAGGAGTTGCATGTCCTGTTTATCTCCAAACCTACTATCATCACATCAGAGGCTGTGAGATAAAAGAAAAAAACTGCTGTACTGTACTCTCATTGTAGTGCCATTTGCAGTGTATTAATACAATAAATACACAATAATAAAAATTTACAAACGCCTTGTCACATTTTACAAGGTAAACTCTTCAACACAAAACTACATTTACCGGTAAACATAGCTGAAGCATAACTTTCAATAATTTATATGATTTAAAGGTCACTGTAGATTCTGACATTTACTATATTAAAAGGTAACAATTAATACAATAAGTTATAAACACCAACATTTAGCTTCCTTTTTGTCAAATACACACCATAACATTGAATAGCAAAGATTCATTAATTTGAAAATTACGCATTTTAAATGCCTTTCCATCTAATAAATAAAACTCGACATCAAATGTTTAGAAATAACTAATTTACAAGCAATGCTCTACATGACGTAGCATCAAGCTGCATTAATCTTTCCACTTGCTGTTGCATGTTATCGCTGCATTATGACTCGAACGCTGCTCAAAGATGCGCAACAGAAACTAAACTGATCCTGCTACAGCTCGGAGGATCTGCACAAGGATTTCTATAAAAAAACAGTTGCATGCATAGAAATACATTTTTAAGCTATCAAGTGCTATCCAAATAAGCAAACTTATTCTTAAAGAGCACGAAGCTCACTGCAACAGCAAAAGAGTAAAAGTAAATCCATTTAGATATTTAGCTATGAAACTTTGCTCCATACATACAAAAGAGGTTTGATCCTTGAGAACTGGTTCTCTTCATTCCTGTGGAATTCCTCCTCTTGTCCAAACCAGTAAGCATGCACAACAACCCATTCACAGGCTGCACCTTTACACATAAGGAGTCAATGATGCACTGCATTGCATACACACAGGAAACCAATACGTTTCCTGTATGTGTATTTAAGACGGTGAGGTAAATCATCTGTTTTTATCAACAAGCAGAGGGGGGAGGTCAGCACGTTTGACTCTCGACAAACAACATATGCTGCATTCACAACTTCTACTGAACACTAAACGCATGTTTGCTGCATCATTGCTCTAATACGCTGATAAGCTTAAATACCTTCATAACCTTCTAAACAACCTTGCTCCTCTTAAAACCAGATCTGTTTCATTCACTCATACTGCACCTTGGTTTACTTCCACCCTTAGACAGTTAAAAGCAAAAGGACGGCAACTTGAGACTTTATAGGAAAACTGGTCTCATGGTGCACAAAGACATTTATTCAAATCACATTCTTCACTACAAAGAATCCATTTCTAAAGCCAAATCCATTCCTTATTCCAGTTTAATCAGTTCAAATGAAGGTAATTCCAAGGCCCTCTTCTCCCTACTTACAAATATTACTAAACCACCCGATTCACTTCCTCCTCATTTGTATTCCTCTGATTTTTGTAACCGCAAACTGGAGCGTGAGATCGATAGGCGGATAGGTGCAGCGTCCGCAGTGAAGCGGGCGCTGTACCGGTCTGTCGTGGTGAAGAGAGAGCTGAGTCAAAAGGCAAAGCTCTCAATTTACCGATCGATCTACGTTCCCACCCTCATCTATGGTCATGAGCTTTGGGTTGTGACCGAAAGAACGAGATCTCGGATACAAGCGGCTGAAATGAGTTTTCTCCGCAGGGTGTCTGGACTCTCCCTTAGAGATAGGGTGAGAAGCTCAGTCATCCGGGAGGGACTCGGAGTAGAGCCGCTGCTTCTCCACATCGAGAGGAGCCAGTTGAGGTGGCTCGGGCATCTGGTTAGGATGCCTCCTGGACGCCTCCCTGGTGAGGTGTTCCGGGCATGTCCCACCGGGAGGAGACCCAGAGGAAGACCCAGGACACGCTGGAGGGACTATGTTTCTCGGCTGGCCTGGGAACGCCTTGGGATTCCCCCAGAGGAGCTGCTCCAAGTGGCTGGGGAGAGGGAAGTCTGGGCCTCCCTACTTAGGCTGCTACCCCCGCGACCCGACCCCGGATAAGCGGAAGAAAATGGATGGATGGATGNACTTAGGCTGCTACCCCCGCGACCCGACCCCGGATAAGTGGAAGACAGTGGATGGATGGATGGATGGATGGATGGATGATTTTTGTAACACTTTGGTATCATTTTTTTTCTTCAAAAATAGCACAGATCCACCAACAATTGCTACCCACTGCGGCTTTAATGTCATCCGTTCCAGTTTCAGCTACCCCTACTAATTTACTTTCTGTATTTACTCTCCCCTCAGTCAATAACATCTCTAAATTAATTCAAAATATTCAACCTTTCAATTAAATCCCCTTCCAACTGCTCTTGTTAAAGCTACCGTATTTTCCGGACTATAGGTCGCATCTTTTTGCCTAATTTGCATGCCCTGCAACTTATAGAGAGGTGAGACCTATTTATGGCTTTCCCCCATGTTTTCAGACCCATTTTTGGCTCAGATATGACCGTTTTTCATTTTGGCCAAAAGTGGTGCAGTACCAGTTTTGGCCGCTAGGGGCGCAGGCACCAGAACCGTAGTGGCTGGCTTCAGAAAGGCTGGCATCCTCCCACCGTCAGCTGGAGCTGCTGAGGACTCAGACAGCAGTGAGGAGGAGGAGATGGAGGGAGGGATCTTTGACAACGGGAAACCTTCCTCGTTCTCTGGCTGAACTTTTTGCAAGCGACATAGAGGATGACATTGTCAATCATAAAAACAAACAATTTTATACACAAAGTAAAAAAGTAAATAGAATTAACATAAGATAATGCAGTTGTAATCACAGTGCGTAGGCTACTTTAAACACATGAGTTTTGAGTTTGACTTTGAAATGTGGCAACGAGTCTGTGTTGCGAATATCAGGTGGGAGTGAGTTCCAGAGCTGGGGAGCAAAGCAGCTGAATGCTCTGCTCCCCATAGTAACAAGACAGGCAAGGGGAACAATGAGCTGAATAGAAGAAGAGGATCTGAGGGTACGAGCAGGTGTAGCAATTAGGGGTGCAGGGGAAAAAAAATGATTTTTTAAATAATCTAGTTTCATAGTCCTGGCAATTCAGAATCGATTCTAATAGCCCCAAAATTGAGAAGAGAAAAAAAAAAAAACACATTAAAACCCAAAAGATAAGAAAATAAAACCATATCTCATAGTACAGCCAACCCCCGACCTACGACTCCATCGATCTATGGCCGCCCGGACCTACGAACGTATCATATTTAATAATTTAATGTAAAATATAAAAAATAAAAAAAATAATAAAAAAAATTGTGTTTAAATGTTATTAATTTCATGTGTACAGCACTTTGTTGCAGCTGTGGTTGTTTTAAAGGCTTTATAAATAATATTTTTTAATAAAAATAGTCTTTTTTTAAATGATTGCGCAACTTCCGGTCCGACAGGAAATGCCTGGCAGCCATTTTAGGACTCCCGCGGTCCTCCCGGCAGCCCCATGTGAGGACTGTGTGTGTTCCAGGATTGCCTCATATGGATAAATTACTATCTGGAATCGCTCTGTGGACGTCTCAGGCTGGAGCAGCAGCTGCAGATTGATCGCCGATCGCGCCACACCGCCGCTCCAACACCAGCTCATGGCCTGGCTAGCAGAAGCGAACACAGGACTCGAGCAGCTGCCGTGGTTCGCTCGCCGGCCGCCGCGCTGCTCGGCAACATCAACGCATGGCAACCTAAGATGTCGGCTTTGACCATCTCAAAGTAAGAAATTATATTTTTATTTATTCTGTAAATGTGAATAGCAATGTTTAACATTACAGTACACTACTGTACATGCTGTACAGTTACAGTACTGGTGTTTATGGATGAATGTGTGGTGTAATGTGTTAGCTAAGTGTTTGTAAATAAAGTTCTGTGCATGTTTATGGCCCAGTATGTCAGTCTCATGCGGTTAAATGTGTGCGCGGCGGTCCGTTAGCGGTATTTCCGCGACCTACGAACGGAATAAGGACCTACGAACGGGACGCTATTTTCACCCCCTAGCTACGGCAGAATCGAGCTGCGAACGGTTCTTAGGTCCCAAACTCGTTCGTAGGTCGGGGGTTCCCTGTATATGAAAGAATACATAAAATGAGAGGTGGAAGAAAGAAGAAGAAATCTGACCCAAACCAGTGACCTCAAGGACCCTATAAGGATAAAGCGGGTAAAGATGATGGATAGATGGCTTTTATTGAAAAGATTTACCAAACAAATCTTTTAAACAAAATGGGTCACTTTTATTTATTTTTCTACAAACATATTTTTGGCATATTTTCAAAATAAACATTTTATAAGTCTTTATTTTGTCTTTTTTTTTGTACCGAAAATAAACCGAACCGAGCCCTCCTTGTAATTGAACCAAACCAAAATGTGATTTTAGCGTACCGTTACACCCTTACTCTTTATCAACCTGGCTCGATGAAGCACAACATAAACTGCAAAACATTCTTGTAGAAACAGGAAATTGAAATTTAACATCTATGTTTGTAGAAAAATAAATAAAAGTGACCCATTTGGATGATATTTTAAATAAACAGCACTCTTTATAATAAATAAACTATATTAACAATAATAAAAATCTGAATAAATACAATAAGTCAGAACGAGAACAATAAGCAGCAACAGACGGTTTACAATCTAACTACCTGTAATAAAGTTTTTGTCCAAAAAGACGAACTTGTCCACATTTTCTGCTAAAAGCACAGGTCTAGTTGCAGTGAATATCTCCAGTGGTGGAGAACATCATCTCAATATAAACAGTAGCAGCAGTGTGGCTGTTTTTGTACTCATTACTTACAACAACTTATTGCCTGGAAAAGTTCAGAGTTCAGTTCAGTCATCATGACCCTACTTTAACTTCACATGTTCATGTTTGTGTCTCTTTCAACAGACAAAACCTGTTGCACCTGACGTCATGGGCAGACCTGTGTCCTCTGCTCTCTCCTCACCATCCTCCTGCAGCTCCTCTCCATCATCACCTGTGCGTCAACACCTTGTGCCTAACAGTGAGTTGAACTTGTTTTCTGTCTGTGTTTTCTGTTTTTATTGCAGGTCATGACCCTGCTTTAACTTCACATGTTCATGTTTGTGTCTCTTTCAACAGACAAAACCTGTTGCACCTGACCTCATGGGCAGACCTGTGTCCTCTGCTCTCTCCTCACCATCCTCCTGCAGCTCCTCTCCATCATCACCTGTGCGTCAACACCTTGTGCCTAACAGTGAGTTGAACTTGTTTTCTGTCGGTGTTTTCTGTTTTTATTGCAGGTCATGACCCTGCTTTAACTTCACATGTTCATGTTTGTGTCTCTTTCAACAGACAAAACCTGTTGCACCTGACCTCATGGGCAGACCTGTGTCCTCTGCTCTCTCCTCACCATCCTCCTGCAGCTCCTCTCCATCATCACCTGTGCATCAACACCTTGTGCCTAACAGTGAGTTGAACTTGTTTTCTGTCGGTGTTTTCTGTTTTTATTGCAGGTCATGACCCTGCTTTAACTTCACGTTCATGTCTCTTTCAACAGACAAAACCTGTTGCACCTGACCTCATGGGTAGACCTGTGTCCTCTGCTCTCTCCTCACCATCCTCCTGCAGCTCCTCTCCATCATCACCTGTGCGTCAACACCTTGTGCCTAACAGTGAGTTGAACTTGTTTTCTGTCTGTGTTTTCTGTTTTTATTGCAGGTCATGACCCTGCTTTAACTTCACATGTTCATGTTTGTGTCTCTTTCAACAGACAACACCTGCTGCGCCTGACCTCATGGGCAGACCTGTGTCCTCTGCTCTCTCCTCACCATCCTCCTGCAGTTCCTCTCAATCATCACCTGTGCGTCAACACCTTGTGCCTAACAGTGAGTTGAACTAGTTTTCTGTTGGTGTTTTCTGTTTTTATTGCAGGTCATGACCCTGCTTTAACTTCACATGTTCATGTTTGTGTCTCTTTCAACAGACAAAACTTGTTGCACCTGACCTCATGGGCAGACCTGTGTCCTCTACTCTCTCCTTACCATCCTCCTGCAGCTCCTCTCCATCATCACCTGTACATCAACACCTTGTGCCTAATGGTGGATCCAGACCGAACGCGTTTTCAACTGCAGGAGCGTCCGGTTTACATGCAAAGTCAATGGGGGACGCGCCTCCAGCCGCGTCTTGGCGTCGGGCGTCACGCCACGTGCGTGTTGAGCGTGCTGGAAAGCGTTTTCCGTGCACGTGAACCCGCGTCAGCCTCCAAAGCACGCCTCCAACATGCTGAAGATTTCGCCGTTCAAACTTTCAAACGCCGCTCAACTCTACCTGATTGGTTGGGGTGTCAACCAATCAGGGAGAGTCGGGGGAGAAGAGAGGGGGTCAGGGGGAGAGTCCCTATGTGACGCGGAAACCAGTGACGCGGAAACCATTGCGCATGTGACGTATTGTTTGTGGAACACAGAAAAAACCCGCGGAGTCATGGAATATGGAAGAGAAACTCATTGTAGCTGTGTGTTCGCGACAATTCCTTCACAACCAGTCAAGTCTGCTCCACAGAGACAGAAATAAAAAGCTCTTCGCCTCGCGGAGTGCATTGACGACTCGGTACACCGGTAAGCTGTGGGCGACCGTGGTGTAGTGGTAATGGCAGTCGACCCCTGATCGGAAGGTTGGAGGTTCGAATCCCGCATCCGCCCACCATGTGTCGTTGTGTCCTGGGCAAGACACTTAACCCCGAGTTGCTCCCGGTAGGTCTGGATGGCGCCTTGCAAGGCAGGCTACCACTACCGGTGTATGAATGTCTGAATGAATGGGTGGATGGCTGGTATTGTAAAGCGCTTTGGGGCTCCTCACAGGGGGCTGGAAAGCGCTATATAAATAAGCTCCATTTACCATTTACCATTTAAGCTCCTCCCACACCCGCAGCAGCAGGGTTGCCAGATAAACATGAATTTTATTTTATTTTCTTTTACCCCTTTTCAGTGCAAATGTTCACTAAACTCAACACACTATTAATCTTATCAGACCCTCACGCAGCAAATATGACAGTTTGGGTAAAATAAATAAAAAATAAGCAACAGTACTAGATGATTCATTAATTCTTATCTGGCAACCCTGCGCAGCAGTTTTCGCAGCAGTTTCGCTTCTGGCTTTTTGGTCTGGACACAAAGTGCGTCCACTTGCGTGCGTGAGGAGCTTTTTGGAGGTTGAAAATCGGTTCGGTGTGAATCCACCATGACCCTGTCATGTATCCACATCAATGACTGCTGCCAAAACAGGAAAACACACCTGACCTGATGGACAGACCTGCTCTCATCAAGACCACACACCTGACCTGAACTTACATCTGGACTCCCATGTACCCATCATTCATGGTTGAATCATTGCTCAATGGCTAAGCAGTTCCATCTGATCCATGTTTGAACATGAGAACCACCTAATAAGCCTGTCTACCTCAACTTCAATCAAAGTAAGGGAATTTTCTATGCTTTTTTTGTGCTGCTTCTAGCTTTTTAAAGTTCCTGGACTGTACACTAAGGCACTGGTTTTTCATACATGATGGTTGCAACATGTTTCTGATGGATGTCAATTGCTCCTGATGATGTGATTTGATAATGATAGTTGAAAACTGTTTATGATGGATACCAATTGCTCCTGATGGTTGAGAAATGTTTATGATGGATCTGCTTTGCTAATGATGGTTGAGAACTGTTTCTGAAACAACACTGAAGTTGTTTATATGTGAACACATGTTGGATCACCAGATTTCTCGCTCCATGTTTTAAAAGGAGGATTAGCTGAAAGTATTTTGTTAGATCACCAGATTTCACGCTCCATGTTTTAAAAAGGAGGATTATCTGAATGTATTTATGTCGGATCACCAGATTACTCGCCCCTTGTTTTTGAAAGAGGGTTAGTTTTACTAGAACTTCATACTGAATATGTGACCTATCACATCATCAAACAGGGGTTAAAGTCAAATTTGGTCAAAATGACCTAAAGCAAACATATATATTACTGACTTTTAGAAATAAATTTTCTTACTTAGATCATCCTGAAAAATTCATCGTATTGTCTTAATAATCAGGAAAATGGTTTGATATTTGGTGTGAAGATTTTATTTCAGATATTTAATTTAAACCATTTGATAACTTATCTAAAATTACGCAAACCACTTTGAAAAATAAACCTATTTGATGTGATGGGTCACAAATTTATTATTCAGCTTCTTTTGTTGGATTTGATTTAAGAATTGTGGACATTTTTAATAAACTTGAAAGATTTCATTTGTGCAATGGAGATTTATTTAGCCAACTTAAATTTCTCATTACAATGAGAGTATTGTACAGGTACTTGTATTTGAAAGCTAGAAATCATGGCAAAACACATTTAATTTGATTTATGTTCAAGCTGGACTTTTAAGTTTAAAGAAAGGGACAATGTAGTTTGGAATAGTTCACATTTTTGGTTTGGAAAAAATAAACATTTGAGTTTTCTTTCTTATAACACAAGTGTACTTTTGTTTGTTTGCAATTGTTCTCTCTGGGAGGTTAAAAATATTGTTCAGTAGATTAATAAATAACTTTGAATCTATTTTGATTGTTCATAATTTGCACTAAATGTATGAATCCATATAATAATAATAATAATAATAATAAAATTTATGGAATGTTCTAAGAAAGTTCTAGCATAACGTTCACACCTAACGTTCTGAGAACCACGAGAAAACTCCACACCCTAACGTTCATGCAACGTTAGGAGGTAACGTTCCCGTAACCTAAAAATAACGTTCTCAGAACGTTCTTCTGTTACTTGGGAAGAGAGAAAAACCTTCTCTCAACAGAGGAGGAGGTCTGAGATTTCAGCTTTCCAAGACTTATAACTCAGTTTTGGGACTGATTCCGAAACGTTTTACACCGGATGGGAACTGAGGTGTCTTGTCTGTAAATTAGACTAACAAATTTCTTTGAGAAGCCTCTGTTTGTTGGTTGGGAGTTGTTTTTTGTCAATTTACATACAGTGTTGTCTTCTGTCAGAGACCTCAAGGGAACCCCCTACTGTTAAGGTGTGATCTGTCAATTTACATGTATGTGTTACCTCAGCTTGAAATTTACATATGATGGTGCGTGGTTCTGTTATAAATCCAAACTTCTCACAGTTGTTCATGGAATTGAGAAAGCCTCCTGGATGGGAGTCGAAATGTTTTCTGTTACAAATAAAATCCAGTTGATCTTGTATTGAACGCCTTTTTGATTTAAAAAAGTAGTCTCGCCACGTGCACGCGCGCGTGCGCCAGCTTTATTTCTATATAATGTAGATAAATAAACGCTTTAAAAAATATATTTCATAGCTGACGTTATATCAAGAGGGTGCTTGAGCTGAACAGGTCCTTAATAATTTCACGTTGTGGTCAAATCAGCTGGATTTAACAAAGTAGGTCGACACGTGCACGTCACATGCACGCGCGGGTGGGGTCGATCGACGTTCTTTCTTTTAAATGTAGCTAAATAAAAGCTTAAAAAATATATTTCATAGCTGGCTTTATACCACGAGGGTGCCTCAGGTGAACAATTCCTTAATAATGTCACGTTGTGGTCAAATCTGCTGGATTTAAATTGATTTGTTTTGACTACTTCCAAACCTGTCACATGTGCTACGAAAATAATTAAAAAATCGAATTTTAATTCAAATAACTCCAACAGCTTATAGTGTGTACATGAACACCTTGTGATTACACTGTTATTTTTAAAAATATCTGCTTTGTGGTTTCTGAGATATAAGATATGTGTTAAATACTAATACAAAAAATATAAGCTAGGTCGACACACTTATGTCTATAAAAAATCTAATTTTAATTCAAATAACTCCAACAGCTTACAGTGTGTACATGAACATCTTGTGATTACACTTTGTTAGTTTGAAAAATATCTGCTTTGTGGTTTCTGAGATATTTGATATATGTATATATATCTTATATATATCTTATAAAATATATCTACATATAAAACAGTTTCTAGACTGAATTACCGGTAACCATGTTTTTCTTTTTTTACAGTTAAGAGGAAGAAGTCAACACCAGAATTTATCAACTTGTGTCTTCTGGAGGAAGCCCATGAGACAACGGGAAAAAAATCATTTAGGTGGATGCAGTATTTATTTTTGTGCTTTTTTCACTTCTTAGTTTTCATAATAAACATTTTTTTTCTTAAGTGGTGTCATTGAACAATAATTTCCTAAACATATTTTACAATGTTAAGTGTGTACAGTATAGTGTTTGTTTAAAAACATACTGGAAGTTAAGAATATTTTCCATTTGCATTTGACCTTTAAAGAATCATAAGAAAAAGATTATTAGATTTGAACAGCCCTCCATCCATCCATCCATCCATCCATCCATCCATCCATCCATCCATCCTTCCTGATGTCGTGTCATGGGTAGTGCAGCAGCTTTTGCCAGGATGCACAAACGTCAACATGAACCCATCCATCCATCCTTCCTGATGTCGGGTCGTGGGTGCAGCAGCTTTTCCAAGGATGCACAGACGTCAACATCAACCCCGATGAAGCTGTTCTTGGATGCCCAAACGAGTTTCCTGATCAACAAACATTTAATTATTAATACTTTGTTTTTACGTTTAAAGAAACACGCTTTTAATGTTTAAGGGACAGTTTAAACCAAATTATCCATTTGCATTTGACTTTGAATTATCCCTGACAAAATATTACCGTTTAAATTTAATGAAATACTAACCTTTAATATTACAGGGCCAATTGAAACCTAATTAATTCCTAATCTGTACCTTACTGTAAAAATAGTTTAACTGATTACAGGGCAGTGTGATCGATGTGTTAAGCAATGTTAACAGGAACCTTGTGCATATATGAGAATAATCTTTATTATAAAGAAACAAAATGGAAAACACATGGGTTTAAAACAAGCTGAAAAGTCTATAAAGTAAGATTAGAGCATTAAATAGCTCAAGGGACATTACCGCCAACAGGTGGTGAGACAAGGTCCTGCAGGGTGTTCTTCTTCTAACGTTTAGTGGTGGCTAGTAAATAGCTTGAGGTAACACTACCGCCACCACGTGGTAGGACGAGTGAGATTCTACACCCCGCCCACAGAAGGGCTGCAGTAGTGAATGGAGACAAACCTACATGTGAGCCGATCCGAACTGAACCAGACCGGACCAGACTGAGCCGCTCTGGGCCAAGCGAGTGGAAAAGGGGCATATATGTCTGACTGAGCCATGTCGTAGATCCCTCCGTGATCTACCGGTGGTGCCGGGAGAGCTGTTGTGTCCAACTGCCTTTGGAGCGCTCGAACGGACCGTCCTAGCACGACATACAAGGCGGCAGATTTCGAACCTTAGCAGGGCGATGCCCCTCTACCTCCGAGGCGCCCGTCGGCTGTCTCAAGATTTCGGCCGCCTCAGGGTCCTTGCCCTCATGTAGACCAGCAGAGACCCAACAGGACCTTTCGTGAGTCGATCTGCCAACCAGCTAGGTAAGTTCGGACCAGGGGCTCAGGCTGCCGTCCGCCCCCCACACACACGGCCCCCTAGAGGCCGTGGAGGGGCCGGCTGTCGGATATTTCTCCCACCAGCAGCTCAGTGTCTAGGCTGCTCACGCCGTAGACGCATGAGTGATTGCTACTGTGACCCATGGTTACTGGCTAAAGTTCCGACGGCGGCCTCGCGTCTCACACCTGGTCAAGATGTTTGTAATCGCCAACCCGGTAAAGGCCCGAGCACTAGACCAGGAGCTTTCCATCCTCCTGGCCAAGGGTGCAATCGAGGCAGTGAACCCTCTGCGACAACACAGAGGCTGTTCCTCAACTTACTTCCTTGTATCAGTCACTCGGGTGATACCCTTAGGCCTGCTGTCTCTTCGCCCCTTGCGAGGTGGCTTAACAACTTTCGCCTGGATGCCAGGCTACATAGGCATCGCAGACTCACAGTGCCATGGCCATGTCTTCATGCCCTGATTCCATGGAAGGACGGAGATTATCTGTCCAAGGGTGTCCCTATGGAGGTGGTAGTGTGTCACAGGGAAGTAATCACGACAGATGCTGGTTCCACAGGATGGGGCGCTTTGTGAAAACACAAAGCGGTTCAGGACCGCTGGGGCCAAAGGGACCGCTCCAGGCATATAAATGTACTGGAGCTGCGTGCAATGTGTTTGGCACTAAAGAACTTCCTGCACCACCTGGAAAGGGGACATGTCTCGTTCAGTCAGATAACACCTCTGTTGTCCACCACATCAACCACTAAGGGGGCACCAGGTCAGCACAGCTTCTCGGTGTCCAGGATGCTCTTGGAATGGGCCTCCACATGTCTGTCCACCCTGCGGGCAACATACTTACCAGGGCGACACAATCAGGTCGCAGATTTTCTCTCCCGCCAGGGGTCTGCTCCGGGAGAGTGGTCCCTCCACAGCAACATAGTGTGGATGCTCTGGGACCGTTTTGGTCGAGGGGAGGTGGACCTGTTTGCGACAGAGGAGTCAACCCAGTGTCTTCTAGGGTACTCTCATATGAGGGCATCTGGTGAGCTGGGCCAAGACGTACTAGTTCATCCTTGGCCAAGCGCCCTTCTATAAGCCTTTCCACCCCATTCTCTGATTTTGCCAACCTTTCACAAAGTCCTAGAAGAGGGCCACAGAATGCTATCGGTGGTCCCATGTTGGCCAGCACGACCATGGTTCCCGCTACTGCAGAGTTTATGTTGGGATGTTCCGTAGCGTCTTCCGACTAGGAGGGACTTGCTGTCTCAGCTGGGGGGGGGTTCTATGGCACCCCGATCCTCAACGTCTTCAGCTGTGGGTGTGGCCGCTGCAAGGCCAGGACAGCAGCTGACTTGAGTTTTGAGCCCTGTTGGATGCACCAACTTGGGCGCTAGGGCACCTTCTACTCGTCAGCAATACGAAAACAGGTGGCATCTGTTTTCACAATGGTGTGCTGATCACAATGAGGATCCAGTTTCCTGTACAGTACCCACTATTCTGGAGTTTCTCCAGTCTCTCCTTGGTAAAGGTCGCACTCCTTCGACGTTTAAGGTCTATGTTGCAGCAATATCGGCTAATCACGCCGGCATCAATGACCATAGGGTGGGCAGTCATAATCTGGTCTCTTTATTTCTACTTGGTGCCCGTAGGTTGGATGTATAGATGGATGCATGGGTGGGTGTCAGATGATGGATGGATGGGTGAGTGGATGGATGGATGTTGTCTGTGATCATGTCACCCCAGCCGCAGCATTTTTCCCATCGCTCCCAGCGTGCTCTGGCTGCGAGCGTCCACTCTTCAGACTGGTCATATCAGCACCACGATCGAGGACACGTTCCTGCAGGAACCACAAAGAAAAGGTCAAAACTTCACATCAGCTGAGCAGGATGTAGGATGGTAGCTCAAAGTAGCAGAAATTACAACAAAAAACTTGATAACATTATCCAAATATGCACACAAAAAAAACAAACTGGCAGAAAAGGTAGTACAAGCTTAAATTAGCAAATATTTATATGATTAAACTTATAATATATATATAACAAACAGACCACAGTCCGTGAAGATCCACAACTTCTCCTCCTCCACCATAACCCTCAGCACTGGCTCTCCCCAAGGATGTGTGCTGAGCCCTCTTCTGTTCACTCTGCTCACATATGATTGTACAGCCACACATCCAGGCTGTCATATTGTTAAGTTTGCAGATGATACAGCGGTGGTGGGATGCATCACAAACAATGATGAGTCCAGCTACAGACAGGAGGTGGAACACCTGGAGAGCTGGTGCAAAGAGAATAATCTTCACATGAATGTGAAGAAGACAAAGGAGATGATTGTGGACTTCAGAAGGAACAAACACACCCATGCCCCACTGAACATAGGTGGATCAGTGGTGGAAGTGGTCTCCAGCTACAAATACTTGGGTGTACACTTGAATGATAACCTCAGCTGGAGCAACAACACCACCAGCCTGATCAAGAAAGGTCATCAGAGACTCTACTTCCTCAGACGGCTGAGACGAGCTGGTCTGAGCAGCCCAGTCCTCACCTCCTTCTACAGGTGTGCAGTGGAGAGCATCCTGTGCTCCAGCATCAATGTGTGGCATGGAGGCTGCACAGTTGCAGAGAGGAAAGCTCTACAGAGAGTGGTGAAGGCTGCACAGAAGTCTGTTGGAGTCAGTCTCCCCACCATCACAGACATTTACACCTCCAGATGCAGGAAAAGAGCCACCTGCATCATGAAAGACCTCACTCACCCAGCACACTCACTCTTTGCCCCACTCCCCTCAGGACGGAGGTTGAGGAGCATCAAATGTAGAACCACTAGACTGAGGAACAGCTTCTACCCTGAGGCTGTTAGACTCATGAATAAATAAATGAGAATAAACACTGCAAAATATCACATCATGCTGATGCTGATCTGTTTTCTTGTTGCTGTGTTCATCTGTGACCATCTGCTCATACAGACTCATGTTCGTGCTGCTGTTTATAATGATGTTTTTCCACTACATTAGGGCTTAGTGTATTACTAGTTGATGTTTCTCTTAGTTAATTCTAGATGTTATTACTGTTTTTCTCTTGCATTTGTTGTTGGATGTAACTGGGACCCCGTGTACATAATCTCGTTTTCATATATGTACCACATGCGGTGCAAATGACAATAAAGACTCTCTGACTCTGATAATAGGGTGAATATCAAATATTGTTTTATTTTCATTATTACAGCTGAAACCACTGATGATCAGCTATGAAAATGTAGTGGTTATTTAGACAGAATTTGGGTGAAATTTTGCACACGTTAGAATAAACATAGAAAATAAAACAGATGCTTCAAAGGGACTCATCTTTTTTTAAACTATAAGTAATGTTGAATAATTATTAGATGGATACATTAATTAAAGCAGTACCAATCAGTGCTCTGTGGACGACGTGAACGGGTTCCATGACGTCCTCCTCTGTCCTCAAACGTCGCGGCTTGCCACCTGCTTCCTCGTTGGTAAGGCTTCATTAAATACAGCTGCAGACATAAATTAGAACCTGCTGTTTATTGTTTAACCCCCTGAAATAACTTTGGCTTCCCAAACTGACTAAAAATCGCTGTATTCTTCACTCAGTTTGCTAAATTCGTTCGGTTCTGTATCGGCCGCCATGTTGTTTACAAAGTGCGCACTGAGCAGAGTCTCTTCTCCTTACGTCACGTGACCTTTTGCGGAAGTTCTCGGATTTCTGTGGGCGTGTCCCAGCGAGAAAATTACCATAACTTGTAATGAAATTTTAATATATTTACAATTTATTTTGCAAAAACGAACATAGTTCAATGATAATATATATATATATATATATATATATA
>JBBPBX010040419.1:4945-16040 GCA_038048925.1 Garcialebias charrua
CAAATTCGAAGCTCAATTCGACAAGACTGTTGCTATAACTACTGACAACAGGGCTAATGTCATGAAGGCGGCGCAACTGAACACTAACGTTAGCTTGCTAACTTAAGAAGCACTAATGACAAGCGGGTTGGAGTATTGAAGAAAATGTATTATTGGCCAGTTTTATTTTATTTTACAGATCAGTTAAAATAAACTTGCCATGCTCTGTTCAGCAAAACACATAACACAGCATTGCTCCCTGCTTCATCTGTGCTGAATGTCAAAAGTGAAACTTAAGGCTATGAACTGAAAGTATGCGCCCTCTGCTGGATACATTGTTGACAGAATTTTAGAGGTGAAAATTAGAAATGTTTATATTGGTGCATAACGAAACAATTCATCAGTTACCTCAGCCTAAAATATTGACCCCTATTGGTCGGGGTGTACCGGTAGTTAGCAGTTTAACCTTAGCTTCTGCTATTTGTCTTTTACCTGTTTAGAAGTTTAGCGTTAGCAAAGATAACTTTTTGGTGTACCTTACCACTGGTTCATGATAGCACAGTTTTATAAACTCTAGTCTCAAAAAATACAACCTGGTCAGTGCAAAAGTCCTTAAATTAGATCCACCACAAATAAACAACCCTTGACTTATTACACCATGTCATTATTTGTTTGTAAAAAAAAAAAAGAATCCGAACTGCAGAAACGATTAAAACGGAACTACAAGAAAAAGAGACAGTGTCAAATGGATGATGAATATCTGAAGTTATTTTTGTTAAAAGTTTTTACAAGCTATTACATCATTAGGTATATGATTCTAAAATTCTGATTTGTCTCTCAAGTTTGTATTACATAAAGACTAGGGATGCACCGATACCGATACCAGTATCGGGTATCGGTCCGATACCATGTGCGTTTACTCGTACTCGTACTCATAAAAGGGCTCCGATACTACAGGACCCGATACCAGTTTCATTTCATTTCATTGACTATGTAAGAGTTCAAATGTAAAACATTTTATTTTTTTGTACAAGTTTGGACATACTTTACAGATTACCAATAGTAATGTACTTTGTTTATTTATGTTTGAAGTGTCTAATGAAAATAAACAGTTTAAGTTAATTAGAATGATTTAAAAAAATATTAATTAGTACTTGTATCGGTACTTGGTATCGGCAAGTACTTTAATGTAAGTACTTGTACTTGTACTCGGTTTTCAAAAATCTGGTATCGGTGCATCCCTAATAAAGACCTTATTTAAAATATAGTAGATTTATTATAAAATGCACTCTTTTGAACATTTTTTTGTCAAAGAGCTTTTACGCAATCAACATATTATCCATTTTTGTCTAAGTAGATTTGTCTGAGTGTGCACACACTCAAGCCTGTGTCCGCCTGGAGTGATTAGATCATCCATTTATTGCTTTACTGCCATGGCTGATGGAGGTGAACAATTTAAAGGTCTTCAAGAAGACATGTATCATTAAGGTGGATTTCCAGTTCTGTCCAGCAGCCAATCATGCAGATAATGTTGGTATTTTCATCACCATGATACCAAGTGACACCTAGATTAACAAGCATTTGGAGCACGGTTGACTTGGAGAGACTTTAATGTCCAAATGATGAGTTTTAGAGTTGGATGACATATAAGATGTGGCCGTCATCAGAATGGAGTTCAGAGCAACTAAATTTAAAACCTCTTATATACTTGCAGAATGAACATTGTTTTGAATGGCGTTAATATTTAGAGCCTGCACAAACTAAAATTTATGAACATTATGCTAAAAAATATATATCTAAAAAGGAAACAGATGAGATGGAAACAATGTCAGTGTGCACGACAATGTTTTTATCATTAGGTCTAGCGGTATATTCCAAACGAGTGTCTGAATGTTTCTAATCAGCATGGTTGCCATCATCCATGACAGCAATAAAAGCACAGAGATCTTGCGGGAAAATAAAAAGCTCCTGTAAAATAAAACGCACAATTTAATGACCATCTGTTGGTTGTGCGTGCAAACCTTGATGCAACGTGCTTTGTGAATGATCAAAGGCAGCGTCCGTATCGAGAGCGCTTCACCTCAGGAAGCACACCAGGAAATTAACAAGCTGCCCAGCACAGATCCATTTTCCATGTAGCTGGGCTCTTTTGATTCCCTAACTGGTCTCGGTATAGGACAGACCATTGGAAAATTGGGAGTAAACCGATCTCAAAAAGATACACAAGCCTTGGCCTGAAAAATAGGAGGCTGCTAACTAAATACAAACTTAAAAGCTTTAAAATCAATTGTCAGATAGCCCAGTTGAAGGATCTGTGCAAAAGTATTATTATTATTCTTTGTAGCCTACCATTGCCATGTCTGTAGCGCTGCTGAGTTGCTTTAAGAGTCTACCTCTCCGTTGAGGGACGTGTGCCAAATGACCAATCAGCACTTAAAAGAAGCATGCACAAACAGAGGCACGCCGATGTCCTCAGACAGGCGTTCCAAAACACAGGGCTCTTATCTTTTCAAGGCTCAGTAAATAAAACCGTTAACAGCTGAGCCACACTACAGCTTGCAGAGAACTTGTGGGTTTCCTGCCTGAGCCATGAATTATACAGAATACATAGAAACAGACGCACACGCACACATATATGTCAGACACAAACTCATGTTAGTGCTCATAAGTGGCTATGAAGCCTCAAAGGGATGGCAAAACAAAAAATACTCCACCGGTTTATAGCTCGTGCTTTGGGAATTTACCATATGGCATGACGAATGTCAGGTGGCTCCAAAGAAATAGCTGCAAAACACTCTCAAACTACGCAATGCTAGAATAATTTACATACACACTCCTTAGGCTGAAACTGTAATTGGTGCAATGTTTGGTCGTCTTTTACGGTTCCAACTCTCTTTTCTTTTATCTCCTGTTAATTATTCCTCCTTTTTTACTGCCTGTTTTTTTCCAGTCAGTAAAACTCAGTTCCGTGTTCAACATGCTGAAGAGACACATGTCCACAGAACAAATCCGCTACTTTGTTAGTGTTCACAGCTCATTTGGCCATGTTTTGGCATTCTGGTATTGTCATGCTGAGGGTTTTCTCTACTGCCCACTAAGACGGGTTGGGGTGGGGGATGCGTTCCAGGCACCGACAGCTGAAGCTCGTATTCACACTCTATCCTGTAGTATTTTCTTCAGGCTTATTGTTTTATGCTATGCAAACCATTGTCTGAAAACAGCCTTTGTAGCGTTTGTGCCGGCTTTATATCGTATGCATTTGATAAAAGCTTAAGATGGATTTTAAATAAGTGACAGGTGATGACAAGACTGACAAAAACGGCTTAAGAGATAGTATTACGGTCAACTGGTTCCTTGCCAACTCATCTCTTACCTTCATCTTGACTCGTCACGGGGGTCAAATAACACTTTTGAGGCCCAAACTGCACTGCAGCTGTGTCCTCTTTGTTGTGTCTCTGCCTCAAAGATCATCCAACACTCACATGTCAGGCTCTTCAGCCATTATCCCCTGCCCCAAAACACTGTGATGACTAAAGAAGCTTGAGAAAGTGTCAGTGTGGTGTTGGTCACATGTAAGGCCATGGAGGTTGAGAGAAGGGACGTGGACTTGTTTGTGGTTTCACAGGTGGAGCTCGTTGATAGTGGGAAGGTCCCAGCTGGTCTCAAACATCAAAACCCCACAACCTAACAGCAGTCCTTCCACCCGCAGACTGTAAACACAATGGCTCCCCCAAGGCATGGAGCTGATTGCCATTTCATCAGGACAAGAGTCAGCAGAGAGGAGCTCAGTTTCCCACCATTTGATGAACTATTTATCTTTGTCGTGCATGAGAGGCCCTGAATAAAAGGAGTGGCAAGCGGTGTGTTTATCAGGGACTTAGAAAGCATTCCCAGTAATACTGGACAGTCAGTACCACACAAGAGTCTCGAGGAAAAAAAGCTTAATTAAAGCTTTGTGAAAACAATGTCTTCATACCACCCCCCCGTAAGGCTCATCCTCATTATTACTGCTAAGTAGGCTCCTCCATCAAATATGGCATGTGCTAATGTGAGTCTCACAGTGGAGAGCAAACGTGTTTCAGTGTGCTCAAATAACTTGCTGCACTCTCTTTCTAGCAAACAAGTCTGCACATGTTTGCCACAAAAATACACTAGAATTAAGTATTTTATTAATAAAGGTGGTAGTGCGCTGAACTGAGACTGTTTGAGACAAGCATGCAAATAAAAATGCAAGAAAACCTTGAACAAAATTAAACTTTTTTGTTTGTTTTGAGCAACGACCGGCAAGCCATGCAGCCATGTTTTGAACAGCCAGTTATTAAAAATCGTGGCTTACTTTTGCTTACTTTGTATACACGGCTTTCAAATCTGTATTGTGCACATTATTTTGTTGCCCTCTACTGACCACATGGTACCTGCTTCATATCCACATGACAGCAACCCTCCTGTTCATGATTTAATCTACTGGGGTACTTTTTCTAATGAAAATGAGCAAATTTGAACACGTTCTATTCATGTCCTGATGCATGCTCAATAATCCATGTAGATAGATCTAACAAAGTTAAGTCAGGTTATCTGGATGAATTCTTCTTTGTTGATACGTTGTCCTTTATCCAAAATACTTCATCAGTCTGAAGCCAAAGAAAACTGAAGAAAGACTGAAGAAGACTTATGACTGAAGAAGACTTGAAGTACCGGTATGTAGGAAAAAAAAGACGAAACACATCAACAAAGAAGAATCCGTCCAGAGGACGCGACTTAACCTTGCTAGATTTTGTATTACTGTAATACTTATCATTGTGGTTTTAGAATCTGAAGATTCAAAGCTGTAGTCGTTGTTGCTCGTTTCAAGAGAGCTCATGTGCACGTGTCAACAAGAAGCTCTTGCAACAGCTGAAGAACATCCGCAACAAAATCAAGAACGTTTTAAGACACTTGCAACAACTCTATTTTAGGAGACAATTTGTTGCAAAAGTTCAACATGTTCACAATGCAAGAGACGATTATGGTACAAGCCTCTGGGACTGGGACTCGTGCAAGAAAATTGTGACACCCCTCCCCCAACAAAGTTTTCAAGATAATTTGGAGACTGTAACCGTGTTTCCATCTATTTTCATTTCGAATTTTGAGCTAATTTTTGAAATCTCGCAAATATGTAAATACAAATTAATGCGAAGCAGAAGTGTTTCCATCAACTGGCTTGAATCGCATCTACCAGGCCACGCACAGCGTCATTACGTCAGACGTCAGCGTCATTACGTCAGACGTCAGCATTGCGCATGTCTACAGTAAACAGGAAGTAGCGGTTGAAAACAGAACCCGACCACACATCTCAGCAAAATGGAGAGAATATTTCAGGTATGTGTTGCTATCGGGCAAGTTGTATTTATTCTGTCATGCCAACTAGTTTTAGCGATGTTACATGTTGTCCGGAGCGGAAACAGCTGATCAGTCACATGACGTAAATGTTCGCTACGGCAGAACTGAGTCGGCAAATCTGTTTCCATCTGTCGTTTTGCGCATCAGCTCTGTTTCGAAACCCCCAAAACCACCTCAAGCGAGCGTATCAACTTTAGAGCGAATTAGAGGAAGTTAACTCGAATTATGCCGTTTCCATTTAGCTTTTCTGATGCAATGCTTCAAAATGCGCATCTAGAAACCTTGATGGAAACACGGCTATTGACATGCTTCTGAGTCAATTGTGTCCGCATGTGTTTAATGAATGCTCTTTCTCTCTGTACAGCTGAGGAAAAGGACCAATCTCCACCTGCTGGACGAGCGAGTGAGGCCAGAGAAGATGTTGGTCTGATGGTAGACGGTTCTTGTTCTCCAGCCTCGCTTCCACTCCGGCCACTGATTATTGCACCTTGTCTCAGTTGTTGTTGTGGTTGTTGTTGAGCTGTTTGTTATTTTTGGGACTGTGTAGTCTAGGTTTTTTTGTTTGTTTTTGGTTGTAGGGTAAGTCCCTGGGTTATAGGGCGAGGGGAGCAGCCCGAATCCGACGGCCAATTGTTGGTTGGTTTGGGGCTTCTCCCTCTTTTTGTTTGTTTTAACCAGGCCTGCCAGTCTGCATTCATGTTCAGAGGATTTAATGACAATTAAAACTTTGTCAAACTGAAAAATTGTCTGGGCTTCATATGTTGTGTGTCCTGTCTTTTCCTAGACTTATCAGGACCGTAACAGAGACACCACTGTCAAACACTGTTCACCAACTACCACCAAGAGTCACAGCACAGTGAGATACAGTACTGGTTTAAGTACCGTATTTCCGGTCTATAAGACGCACCTTTTTGCCTAATTTGCATGCCCTGCGACTAATAGAGAGGTGAGACTTGTTTATGGATTTTTCTCCCATATTTTTAGACCAATTTTTGGCTCAGATATGACCGTTTTTCATTTTGGCAAGAAATGGTGCAGTACCACTTTCGGCCGCTAGGGTACACCGACCGTTCCCACCTCATGTGTCCGACGGCAGCCTCCTCTGGTCGGACTGACTCTGTCGCAGCCCGGCCTCCTGCTCTGGAGCTCTGACACTTCCAGAGAGTCCACTGACCGTTTCCAGCTCATGTGTCCGAAGGCAGCCTCCTCTGGTCGGACACACTCTGTCGCTGCCCGGCCTCCTGCTCTGGAGGCATGTTAGCTGTGTTTGTTAGCAAAAACGGTTACTATTTATCTAAATAACTCATGAACTACCAGACAGATTTTCTTTAAACTTACAGAAAGTAATTACTTAGTGGGCATTTACAAACTGTTAGCTGTTGGAGTTTTTTTGAGCTAAAATTAGATTTATTTATAATTTATTTTCGCCGCGCGAAGACGTCAAAGCGAAACAATTTGAATCCAGCAGATTTGACCATTACGTGAATTTATTAAGGAACGGTTAAGCTAAGACACATGTTTGCTATAATTTTCAGCAGACAAATAATTGTTTTTACCGTGTTAATCTTGTTAAAAGTCCTTCTGTGCATGCTTATGTGGCCGCCATTTTCAGCAAGGCAAATGACGCGCTGACGCGTCGCGTAGCGGTGATGCATAGATGTAACTTAAATAAAGGTGCAACATGTTTATGGATTTTTCCAATTTATTGCCAATAATTGGACAAAGCGACTTATAGAAAGGTGCGAGTTATCAGGCAGAAAATACGGTATATGTTCAAATAAGCATAAGATTCAAAGTTTATATAGCATTTTTAGTTCACAGTTTTAACAAAGGTATAATTTGTTGGTATAAATGAACAAATTGGCATAAGATATGTGGCAGAATCAGTTTCCAACTTTAGTTTTTTGTCATTTTTTGGTCAAAGTGAAACACTGAGTTCATCTCACCCCCCACCCCACTTACTTACTACCTATATACTGTACTTACATACTTACTCTGCATTTCAATGATTCATGCCACCTTATTCTTCACTCACTGTTTTTCGCCCTTCTTGCTCTTTATGAATAGCCCCCTTCCACTGTTTCCACCTTTATAAGAGATTTCACAGCTCTCCTTAGAGATTTGTCAGCACACACAAACTGCATCTGCAGTGTGTGGGTGATAATGAAGTGTCTGGGAAAAGAGGATTAGGTGGAGTGGCAGGAACCATCCCTGTAGTATAAACGCTCATCTCTCCCTCAGGAAGGACACATGGAGCGTCTTTCACCTCAGTCCAACTGCCTGTCTCTGTGTTACTCTCAGCTAGCATACTAGGACGGCTGCTGTGGTACTCAGGAGGCAAAAGTGGGAGAGTTAACACAACGACAGGCCCTGCTCCGAAGGGACACTTGGCACTTCATCCTGTGACACCCGTCTGTTTATTTTGCACAGTCAGGCTGCGAGCGGCATAACAGACACTGGAAAAAGTGAAGATCTTCACCAAGGGAACAGGCAAATGCAGAAGGAAATGTACATGGTGAGAAAGAAAGAAACAAAAGATGATAAACTCCTCCTCCTTCCTGTGTTCTGAGGAGAAAAAAAAACTGATGACAGCCGTCCTCTGGAGCTTGCTCTGCCCTCCTTGGGCCTTCCATGTAGGCGAGCGGCCTGTCACACAGCTAACTAGGGTGTCCCCTGAGAGGTGCCAAAATCCTGACAGTTTGGTTCTACTTGGCAAAAGGTTGTTGTAGCAAGTCAGTTGCCGCACATTGTTAAGGAAGTGCCACTAATCAAGCACCAACAGGAGCTTTGAAGATGATCACATGAATGTGTTACTTCCTTTACTTCCACGGCTGGTTTTAAAAACCATTTATCAGTAGAGTCACACACAAACATAAAATCTATCTACCTCCCCAAGCACATTTATTGTATGCACTCATCAGCAGTTAGAGTTCTGTGTATTTGTACATTTTTTTTATAATGCACAGTGATTAGTTTACTAAAACAAAACAGAAAAATAGGCATTGTGCAGTGCACATATGTGCCTCATGTTTAAATTAAAAAGAGCCAAGTTGTTTTCTTCCTAAAATTAAGGAATTATTACACATACAATCTGAACTTAATGTCTGTGCACATTATGTGTGAATGCTGAGTACTGAATGAGTGCTGGTTTGTTAAAGTTGCTGAAATTGAGATGTTTAAGCATTGCACAAAGTGCACACCCAAAGGCCAAAAAAAAAAAAAAACAATAGCTAAAAGAAGGAAAATGTACCTAAAACATACTAGCCAAAAGTAGCAAAATACTATGCAAAATGTACATGTAGCAAAAGGCTAGTTAAAAAATGACTGCAGAAAAGGTTAGCTAAAAGAAACAAAATACTTGCTACAAGCAGCAAAAGGCTAACAATATATTGAATGTAGTAAAAGTCTAGCTAAAACCTAAAAGCACCAGAATTGTAGCTAAAAGCAGGACAAAGACTAAGAGCTAAAACAGCTAAAGCTATCCAAAAGGTAAAGTAACAAAAGTTTTTTTAAAGCTGCAGAACAATAGCAGTACCAAAAGGCTAGAAAAAAGCCAAAAAAAGCAAAACAGATGCTAAAAGCAAAATGTAGCGCAAGACGACAAAAACAAAGCAGACAGTGATTTATTTATTTATTTATTTTAAGAAACTGAATATTTTTTTTGGTGTATACTATTTTTATGGAAAATTATTTGTAAATAAAGTAATTTAAAAAGTGTAAAAGTTACAAAACTCACAAGTCCCAGACCTCTTTCCCTTGAATGAGATGAATATTTTGATATTCACTTGAATAAACAATGCAGAAGTTGTTCCTATGATTACCGTATTTTCTGTTCAACCGCCCTATAAGTCGCATCAGTCCATATTTGTCTAATAAAGTGGAAAAATCCATAAATACGTTGCTTCACCGTATACGTCACATCTATTATGTGTCACCGCTGACGTGATGCGTTTGTTACACGTCACCACTCACAACCCGGAAATGTGGGTCGGTGTTGCGCCAAAAATTGATTGGCTGCCAAATGGCGGCCGTGCAAGCGTGCAAGGGAGGACTTTAACAAGAATTTAATAAGATTAACACTTAAAAACATTTATTTTTTTGCTCAACTTTATAGTAAAGGTGTGTCTCAGTTGAACTTTTACTTAATAAAAGGACTTTAACGGTCAAATCAGCTGCATTTCAAAAGTATTCGCTGCCTCGGTGATACCGGGAATACACAGACAGGGAAATCAGGAAGGAGGAACGCTGCACATTCCTTCGAAATTTAACAAGATAAGCATCTAAAACAATTATTTGTTTGCTCGGCGTTATAGTAAAGGTGTGTCTCTGTTGAACTTTTACTTAATAAATGCACGCCAATGGTCAAATTAGCTGCATTTCGCTGGGACAGCGCAGCAAAATGAAGCTGATTTGACGGGTGCTCCAAGCGAGCTGGACGACAGTGGCAAGCCGATTGTGTCACTAAAAGCCACTTTTACCTATTACATGACACAATGGCATGCCATGCCCTCGACTGCCATCTAGCGGCAGAAAATGTAGAGTTCAATATTTTCAGTTAGAATGAATGAAAATGGTCATAACTCAGACAAAAATCGGTTTATAAATACTGTATGGGGAAAATCCATAAATGCATTGCTTCGGGGTATAAGCCACAGGACATGCAAATTATGCAAAAAAACTGTGACTTATAGAGCGAAAAATACAGTATTTTTAAGGTTGCTATGATTGGTAGATTGCCACATCAGCTGACTGACCATTTGTGAGCATGTAGCTTTATGATATCAGCTCCTCATTTCTGATAATCTCACTATAATAGGAAAGACTACAATACAGGACAGGATAGTAGCCTGCAAAGAGTTCTCTTGTCTGTCAGATCTCATCACTCCGCTGAGCATTGCTGGGGGCATCAGGACCAAAACTGACCACTGAGTCAACTGACAAGACCGCTCAGCATCCAGTCATCTCTGAACAGGAGTCACATACATTCAAAATTCAGGAAAACGCACGAACACACCATCATGAAATCAAATAATTAATTTAGCACTCACGCACACTGTCAGTGCACAGCCACAGAAACCTATGCAGGTGATGCAAAAAGACGCAAGCACAAAAAAAATAACCAGACAACGCCGTGAAGTGTGTGAAGGAGCCACCACACAAAAACAGCCCTGATAAGCACCAGGCAGGATACAAATGTGCTCTGACATGGATGGCTGGTAATGCACTGAATTGCCTAAAATCTTAACAACTGACCCAGAAGTGCTGGTGTACAAGCGAGCGTTTGGAGGCGATACGAGAGGGAACGTGGAAACAAAAAATAAAATAATAAAGTGGCACTTCCTTGCTCACTTGTCAGGTTGTATGGTGATTTCATCACTTTTTGTAAAACTAGGGCTTACATAATAAGGAGAAAAAAAGAGTTGTTTTTAACTGAAGTGAATGTTTTAGTGTCCCAACTTTTTTGGAATCCGGTTTGTAGTATTATTTTCATTCATTCATTCAACTTTTATCTTTATTATCTTGTAATGCACTTTGGACAATGCAAGTTGTTGCTGGAAGGTCCTATTTAAATAAAGTTTATTATTGTTATTCCTGTTAACAATGTCTTTCTGTATCGTGCCTTCTTACAAAGACCTTTTGTATAAAACTTGTGTGCTGATGTAATGAAAATGAAGGTGTTAATAACAATGTACAATGATCTGACAGGATAAATGCTAACTCAGGGAGTCATACAGCT
>JBBPBX010040419.1:18801-29383 GCA_038048925.1 Garcialebias charrua
ATTTAATAAAAGTTACATACTGCAACTTTAAACAAGTTTGCTTTTGAATGAATGTATCAGCTTTTATACATTTTCAAAGCAAAAAAAAAGAACTTCAGTGGTTTTTGCACAATAATGTTCATGTCACGTGACCCACTGTGACACAAAACTTATGTTAAATACTCTACTAGACCTGACAGACGAGGCACCCTCATGTATTTCTTATTTTAAAGCATTTTCTAATTTTATATAATTTATTTGTTCAAAAATCATGGTTTTCGCACAATAACTAAAAATGAGAAATAAATGATGTTGTCTTGTGTGTCAGGTCTATTAGAGTACTTTAACATTAGTTTTGTGTCAAAGGGTCAAGTGATGTTAAATATATTAACTTTTGATTCTGAAGAATGTTTGGTTCGGTAATTTGTTGACGGTCCCTAAGCGAACCATTACGTTTCAGAGGAGGGGCAAACTGAATGCAGCTGACCGACGTCAGACTGCCTGCTTCGGATCGAACGAGAGGAACACACCGCTGAAGCCACGGAGCTCGAATGTCCAACGTAAAACTAACTTCACCGCTGTAGAGAATTGAGGCTCCAGCATAGCACGAACAGTCCAGAAACAATTTGAAATAAGAAGGGGAAAAAACAATTTATTTACTGATTAAGTCGTTTTTTAGACTGCTTAGAGAATCTATTTTGACCCAAAGTGCAGCCGGGACTGGTTCGGAATGAGGCTTTACAGCAGACAGACGCTCCCCTCTCTTCCACGTACTGCGTACCGGACAAATAAACTGGACAATATTCTGGCAATTTAGTGACATTTTCAGTTGTGGTTTTGACTGATCTTAAAATAAAAACCCGAGTTCTCAATGTCCGAGACCAAGAGCAAATACAGTCGAGTCTGAGACAAGACCATAAAAAAGTCTTGAGTCCAAGACTGGTCTTGAGTACTACTACAACACTGATTCAACGCTCTTTACAACACAATATGTGCCTTCATTCATTCAGCACTCTACTAGATATATACAAACAATAATCAGAGCTTTATCACATTCATACACCGATGGGACACACATCGGAGGCAATGAGGGGTTCAGTGTCTTGCCCATGGGACACTTTGGCATGTGACTGCTGGTGAAATCGAACCCCCAACTCTCGCATTGGAGGATGACTGATCTAACCGCTCAGCCAACACAATGTACAGTATTGTAAATGTGAGTACCGTATTTTCCAGTGTATATGTCGCACCTTTTTATGTTTTTTTCAAGGCTTGCAACCTTTACACCGGTGCAACCTATATATGGCTTGTTATCACTTTCGGCGAATTTAAAAAAAAAATCCAACTCATTTCACAATTACGTTCATTTATCACCCGCTTCGGATGTTATCAACCATAGAATGGGACAGTTTCTCCCACACTCTATGGGGATGATAACGGTTGATAGCGCCCATAGAATGGACTGATAATGTACTAGCATGTTTCAAATACCGTTACAATGGATGACAGCAGGCTCCGTTTACTTACGTGGTTAGGTTTCGATTTCACTCTCTTTGGTTAGGTTTAGGGTCTTGGTTAGGTTTAGGCACAAGGGTGAGCTGGGGTTAGGTTTAGGGTTGGACATCTGGGTCAGGCTTAAGGTTAGGTTGAGGGAAACGGTTACATAAGCTGCAAAAAACAAAAACACACCACTTCCGGGTTCGCTGAAACACGCTGTCTGCTAACAGCCATTAAAACGCTGATAACGGTCTTTCAAACATGCTAGTACGTAGACTGTACAGTTTCTCCCATACTCTATGGGGATGATAACGGTTGATAGCGCCCATAGAATGGACTGATAACATCCGAATCCGCTGCATTTATTAAGGAAAAGTTCAGCTCAGACACATATTTGCTATAATTTTTATCAAACAATTGTTTTTAAGTGTTAATCTTCTTAAAAGCCTTGCTGTGCGCTCCTGTGGCAGACATTTGCAGCAGAGCTAAACGTAGGTGCGACCTATACACCGGTGTGACCTATCTAGGGATTTTTCCAATCTATTGGTGATAATTGGACAATGCGTCCTATATTCAGGTGTGACCTATAGTCAGGAAAATATGGTAGTTGAACATCCCTTTGTAATGACTGCTGTGGTCCTGGTTAACTTCATGCTCTCACCAGTCAACAGACAACAAAACGCTCCACTCTGTTAAATATTCTCTGGCGCGTTGCGCCGTTTAAAGTCTGGCCTTTTTCCTCACTCGAACTGAAGTGCCACAGATCAAATGATGCCATCAACTAGCTCATGACATGAACCGCCGCAGGCAACGGCCTGCAGCCTGATTTAGACATGGGGACGGAGATGAATGATTCATATGCAAAGAGAAGGATACCAGGACACGTAGAAGCCATATGTACCGTTCACTCACACTTCTCCTCAGATACACACGTCTCCATAAACTCTACAGGACACTGCCTAATGTCTGAAAAGCTCAGTGTGATCCGACAGACCAGTTTTGCGATGATTTCTGGCATTTCCTCCCCCTTTATTTATACTCTCTACATAATAAAAAAAAACACACTGGTCTACAATGCATCTAGGACCCATTGGCCATTTTCCTCATCCCGTTATCATACAACACTAATTCTAAATATGGAACCCACTGTTGTAGGACAAAATGAATGGCCTATTCTCTCTACATCAATTAGTCCATCTATCACTGCTGTTTGGAAGAAGAGGAGGGTATGCACATGGTGACTCCACTCGCTGGTTGCAAAAGGAGAAGCAGAGACTAACACTTTGAGATTTTCATTAATGAAAAGTGCGTTATAAATTGAATTCATTATTATGTAGTGGACCTACCCAGGGTCAAACTAAGGTTTTTGAACTGTCCAGTGATGACCTTTACTGACCTCTCAGTAAAGCAAGACATTTACTACAAAATCATTCATTTAGCTATAATCTGATAACATAGTCACCAAAAAGAGACTATTTCTATCTTTGATTTTAGGCTGATGTGATCAAAAGAATAACTTTTGTCATTTTCATGATGTGTGCTTTTAAGCTGTGTTATTCTGTAAGAGTTAAACTGTGTTCACTGCTGTGTTAAAGGTGAAATCTCGGGTCACATAGACCAGACGGTTTTGTTTAGAAAGTCAGAAGACAGGTTAATCCGTTGTTTTTCATGAACAAGGCTCCAGCTTCTCTGTCTTTTCCTAAACAAATCTCCCTCTGCTCTGGCTGTAACCTTGGGTCTGATAAGGCAAGTGAACTCCTCTCTAAGTCGCTTTTTAAGTTCTAACTGTGCGGAAACGCTTCAGAGTTTCTGGGAGCTTCAGAGAGAGATGTGAATTTTTCCCAGAGAGCTGAATGACCACCAGTCACGCGCTAAGGACTCGTCATCCAGCTGGGACTGATAACATGTTGTTATGGGTCCATTTCGAACGAGCGTAAGCTCAAAAACTTTGATTATTCCTCCCTGGAATAAGTTTATCTTGAAGTCAGAGGCCAGGAGCTGACATATTTTCTGATGACCAACGCGAAACCAGGAGACGTTGAAAACGTAAACGAATACCCTGCTCGAAGGTACTGTACTGGTTCCCACAAGGACCCGTGCATCTGAAAAGCTACAAGGTCTTCCCTCTTACCGGGCTGTCGTCGAAAGGTAAAGAGCTGTTTACAAAACGTACCTGGATTTTAGCAGAAGTCGGATGAGAAGTGTCACTCTGGTATCATGCTCACGATAATTTTCCTTTAAACCATCTTTCCTCTATTCCCTTCCCTCTCAATCTAAGCTGGAAACTATTTTAAGCTGAAGAGCCCACAGACTAAATATGTTAACATCCAATATTTATGTCTGTTGTGTTGAATTTAAGTGTGCTGACGTTTTAAATTGAAAGAAAGTGAAATCATGTCAATCAAGTGTAATGGTGTTAATTTAGTTGATTCATTTTAAATAAATGATAGTGTCTCTTTGACATATCAAACTAAGTCAATGTCCATTGTCACTTAATGGCTCTGTTTATTTGTCCATCATAAAGATCACAGAAATATTGGGTAAACTGAAAAAGAACAGAATCCGTGAATTTACTATTCAATCTGAATAAGTAAATTAATTAAGGTAAAGAGGTCAGTATTAATATTGACCTCCTCATAACCCCTTACAATTATTATTATTATTACCAAAGCTTTCACATAATGTGTGGGTTTCATCATATTTAGGTACAACAGACTGTCAGCCGATGACTTGGATCTGATGAGTTTGATGAAACATTCTCTATACCATGACATCTTTTTAATTAAATTTGATAACATATAGTCAGATAGTTTTGAAAAGTATGTCAAGTCAACCGGTGCTTTACAGTTAGCACCAGGAGGTACCTGACAACAAATCTGAACTCTTTTCACCACCTTGTTATTTAAAAAAAATAAACCCTTAAGCTTATAAATATTTCAAAAAGACCTGCTTCACATTGATGTGAGAGGCTTGCTGCAGCTTCCTTTAGGTGTGTACCTGTAATCGAATCAGTATAATGAACAACACATTTAGAAAACAGCTCTGTGTGTGATGGCACACGACACGATATTAAAGCAGAAGCTCACCTAAAATGTCACAGTACTGTATGTAGGAAGCGTTGACAGCATTTTGTTTCTTTTGTTTTGTTTATTTTCTCTAATGCACTAACTGCAATGTACTAAATGACACTTATTCTTAATACTGTTTCCAATCTTACATAAATATCAACTCAAGCTGAAGTATAAAAGGCACTTTGAATTGCATTAAAATTTAACCTTGTCCTAAATGTCACCCACAGAATGAGGTAAGAGAGCTTATGAATAAACTTTCTTTACGTTAGAATAAATATGATGTGTCTAGCTCATGAATAGTTTTTTTTTTATGTAAAGAGTGTACTTAAAGGAAAAAGACTGTCATTTCAATCTGTTAGACCTCAAACACACTTTAAAAAGAATATGGAACAAACAGCCTAAATCCAGGCTGGATACAGTGCAGAGAACAACACTCCCCACTAAACGTGAGGAGATAAGTGAATCCCTAGGGTATCCCCGCAGACTGAAGAATCTTTGCGTTCAATTTATCATTTTACATTATTTAGGCTACTCCGTGGGGAAATACGCTCCCTCTTTCATAAGTTATGCTAATGGCTGTTACTACCATCTGTGAACTGAGGGCCATCAGTCAAGCGTGGTGTGGAATCTCTGATTTATGAGGATAAAATGTTATTTTTGACTGATTAGTTTGGGGGCATCCTGGGAGTTGTGTAAGGGCCATAGGTTCATCTAGCTCAAATTGTCACACAACACCATTCTGTATCTCTGCCTACTCCCCTCCCCCTGTGCAAGGCACCATGCCGTCAAATTTACTCAATAAACAAGCCTTGGGCAGGACCAGACAGAGGATAATGGTTCACCTGGAGGTGACAGGAAAAGAAAACAGAGCTCTTTGCATAACGAATGGAGATAAAGATAAGCACTATGAAGCACTTAGGAACCTTGATAAAGGATTATCCAAACATGTCTCAAACTGAAACATTCGTTTTAAGCATATTGGTGTGAGTTTATTTTGTAAGAGAAAGGCTTATATTTGCTTTGTTGAAGGTGTACTGATGGTTGTGCTATTGTTTTGGATACGGTATATGCTATATGCTATATGCTATATCATGAAAGACTATAGCTGAGCTTCAAATTTTGTGGTGTACAAAAGGTATCCAGCCATTTTATATAATCCTTTAAATCAGGACTGTCCAATCATGTGCATGTATCAGTGGTGGGCAACGCTAATCCAAAAATTAGTTCCGCTATTTCTAAAGCACTAATTAATTTATTTAGGTCCGCAATTTCAAAAGCACTAATGTCTTATGAAAATTAGGGGAAGCTAATTCTAATCCGCTAATTAAATTCAACAATTGGTAGCAGCAAGTTATGCAATATTTGCACTACACTGCCAACTAGCGGTGCATGAACTGTTATACAGTAAGTTGTTTGAGTTGTATACATTTAAGAAAAAGGTCGAAAAGGACTTGCTCAAAAACTATATATGATGTAGCTTAGTGTGTTTGTGTACAGTATTACAGTTAGATAAATTAGTAGATTTATTCATTTTGTGATGTAGTTTGAAGGTTATCATTGGTTGAACAAACTGTGAAATAAACAAGGGGCAGATATAATAAGATTTCATCTTCTTTCTGCTCCTTTCATTTGATCCTACTTGTATTCTTCTATCTGATGAAACTGTTTTGTATTGTTCTTTTAAAATGAATGAATAAACATCAAATCAAATCAAATCAACGGCCCAGTCAGAGTCCAGAACCTGAACCTGAAACCTTCAGAGAGCAGAAACCTCAAAGAACTGAAGCAACAATGGAAAGAAGAGTGGGTCAGAACTCCTCCAGAACCAGGAGACCCTTAGCAAAAAGAAGTATACTTAAAGTTCACTTTTTTAAGTATAAATCCAGCAGATTTGACCATTTCGTGAAACTCTCAAGCTCAGAAAAACTTGTGCTATAACGTCAGCTATGAAATATATTTTTTCTCAGCAAAGAAACAATTGTTTTACCGTGTTTTGTTGTAAAATCCTGGCTTCTTTGGCCGTCGCGGACGCCATTTTGAAGAGTGCTAATGTGGCGAAATTACCATACCATTACCATACCATTTTATTTATAAAGCAATTTAAACAGGAACAAGTACACACCAAAGTGCTGGACAAACAAACATGCAACAGGCAACACAGACAATGAAGTACAACACGAAAAACATAAAAACATTGCAGATCATAAATCAAACGATCCAATACAAATCAGCTGGCATTGAAAGCGATGGAGTAGTAGTGAGTTTTTAACCGGGATTTGAAAACCGAGAGGGAGGGGGCCTGTTTGATGAGCAGCGGTAACTCGTTCCAGAGTCTTGGGCCTGCTACAGAGAACGCCCTGTCACCCCTGCGCTTAAGGCGAGTTTCTGGAACTATTAAGAGTACCTGATCCTCTGACCTCAAAGCACGTGGAGGGACATATGGGTGAAGGAAATTATATTTTTAAATCCAGACGCGTCGCGTAGGCCCTGAGAAACATCCATAAGTTCACCCTCCATGTTAAAAAGTCTTCGTCTGACTCTTCGAAAACAAGCAATAAGGCTGCAGAGTAACACACTGGCTGCTAACTGCTATAGAGAAAGCACACACCAAGAGACTGAGGGGGACGCTTTTTTGTGACGGACCACATCCGGCGCTGCTCGTAAATACGTTATTTCGTTTTTACTGATAGATAATTAGTTATTAGCGGTACTGCATTTTAAATAAAAATAGCATAAATCCGCTTATGAATTATAAAACTTAGTCAATCCGCTGTAAAGCTAACAGATTATTTAGCTACGCTACAAGCGGATTAGCGCAACAGCGCTACCTAGCGGTCGGAGGGCCCACCACTGGCATGTATGATTCAATGCAATAAAACGGACACATTTAAAAGGTAACAAATCATTGTAACTAGGGGTGCAGGAATTTTTTTTATTTTTTTTAAATAATCTAGATTCTTTGTCCTGGCCATTTAGAATTGATTCTAAAAGCCCCCCAATTTTTATTTTTTTATTTTTTTTACATTAAAAACCAAAAGATAAAGAAAATAAAACCATATCTCATAGTATATGAAAGAATACATAAAATGAAAGGTGGCAGAAAGAAGAAGAAATCTTATTTTATCTGCCCCTTTTTTTTTAAACAAAACAAGTTCAAACAATTAATTCAAACAATAATCTTCTATAAGTAACAGAGCAAAAAGCCAACCTAATACTGATTATTTAAATTACAGAATTTAATGCATTCCTGTATTATTTGTTCCTATTTTTGGTATAAATATCAAACAATGCAAACAAATTTGATACAATAAGGAACCTAAAATTATTGTTTTAAATAAATGTTCCATTTGTTTACATTGTTGTTTATTCTTTTCAGCTTGTCAGTTACAAAACTGAAACTAAATTTATGACCATTTTAATAGAAAAATCGTTTCTGAATCAATAATCGTTTCTGAATCGAAAAATCGATTTCGAATCGAATCGTGACACCAAAAATTGGAATCAAATCCATTCTCCAGACACTGAGAGATTTGCACCCCTAATTGTAACACTTGGTTTGTTTACATAATTACTTGAATTGCTGGATGTCCGGCTCTTGAGCTGACGACTTTGAGAAATCGTGGCCCCCTGAGAAGTTTTGTTGATTAGCCCGGCATTAAACCATTCAGTCAACCTTTATTTATACAGTCTCACTGAGTCACGAGGACTCATTTTCAAGAGAGACCTGTTTTTCACAAACAAAACACAGGTGAGATACAACAATAAACAGTCATAAAAACAAATAAAATTAAAAGTAAATAAAAGTGGTGATATGAAACAAAATAAAAACAAGCTACATTATGAAACGGGTTAAAATACTAAAAACAGGAACATGTCAGCGTTGATTTTTGCAATGAACTTAATTGTTTAAAATCCAAGAGGTCAGGATCAACAGCTTCAGACCTTTTTGCAAGGTGTTCCAGGGTACAGGAGCAGAGTAAGAGAAGGTCCTTTTGCCCAATTCAGTTCTAACTGAGGGTATACTCCAGGTAATGATATTTTGAGAGCGCACGCTGCAGCTGCACTTGAGGGCAGCACGGTGGCACAACTGGTAGAGCTGCTGCCTCTCAGCGAGAAGGTTGCCGGTTCAAATCCCGGTCCGGGGGCCTTTCTGGGTGGAGTTTGCATGTTCTCCCCGTGCATGCGTGGGTTTCCTCCGGGTACTCCGGTTTCCTCCCACAGACCAAAAACATGCACGTTAGGCTGATTGGTGACTCTAAATTGACCCTAGGTGTGAGTGTGAGAGTGGATGGTTGTTTGGTGTGAGTGAGACAGGTCCCTCTTGTAAATGAGTCCCCATGACTCAACGAGGCTAGCCTGTATGAATAAAGGTTGAATGAACGTGACATGAGGATATATATGAAGGCAGCAGAAAGATGAAAATGTACCAGTGTGAGAGTCTGCATGAAGTTAATGATGACCATCTGACCATTGAGTGCAGAGTGCAATGATGGGTACGGTAGTTACACCCAGTTATGAATCTCTTAGCGCACCCTGATATACATCATCCAACATCTGCAAGGTGCATTTAGGAGCATTCATGTAAATAATGTCACCATCGTCAATGGCAGAAGAAAAGTAGCAGCTACAAGGAGTTTCCTGGCATTTAGAGTTGAACAAGATTTCTATCCCTTTACCAAGTTTTTGACATGCAGCTTAAAAGAGAGATGTGTACTGACCAATACAGGTGGTCCTCGACTTATGGTGGCCTCGACTTACGACGTTTCGGGGTACGTCACACATCTCATAAAAAAAGTTTGTTTTTTTATTTCAAAAATCTTATTTTATGTGTTTAAATGTTCTTGATTTTATGCGTACAGCACTTTGTTGCAGCTGTGGTTGTTTTAAATGGCTTTATAAATAAAGTATTATCATTATTATTATTATTATTATTATTTTTATTTAGAAGCCGATATACGCAGTTTCCGTCAGTTTTCGGCAGTGTCCGTCAGTTTTCGGCAGTGTCCGTGAGTTTTTGGCAGTGTCCGTCAGTCTTCGGTTAGCTTCGGTTAGCTCCGGCCTCGACAGCTGGCTTTGGACGGACCGTGTGTCCGATGATCAGAGGTTGCCTCGCTTGGATACATGAGCTGGAAACGCTCGGTGAACTCTGTGGACATCTCAGGCCCGGAGCAGCATCCGCAGATCGCTCCGCCACATCCCACCACGCCGGCCGACACCACCAGCTCACTGCGGGATCCGGTGACCATACCGCCGCTACCGTCCCTGCCATCAGCCGACCCCACCGGGGACACAGAGCCGACGGGCGGCAGAGAGGCCTGCTGCGGCCGGGAGCTCGCCTTGATACTCTGCCTGGCAGCCTTGGATGTTGGTGGGACAACGAGCTAACATGCTAACATGCGGAGAAAGGGCTTTGAGGCCTCTGATGTTTCCCGGACACAGAGCTAACATGCTAACATGCGGAGAAACGGCTTCACCAGCTCCTAGTAAGTTATTAACTCTTTTTTCCCTTCATTATGGCTCCAAATGTATGGAGCTAACATGCTAACAGGCCTTACTGTAAACAGTTTGGACTGTGTGAAGCTGCAGGAAGTTGCAGAGCTCGGAGGTGCAACGAGCTAACGTGCTAACAGACGGAGGAAGAATTCACCAGCTACCAGAAAGAAATTAACTATTTGTTTCCTTCATTCTGGCTCCAAATGTACTGTATGTGTTTTTTGATAATTATGTAGGGTACTGTGTTAGGATAGGCGAAGTGCTTGGTAACTGTACAGTACCGTACATGTATGTGTATATGGGGCGGCCAGTGGCGGCCAGTGTGTATGTGTTTTTCGACTTACGGCGATTTCGAGTTACGAACGGACGTATGAATGGAACTCGTTTGTAAGTAGGGGACTACCTGTATTCCCAAGTATTTGTAAGAATCAACAAAGTCAATAGGAACACCATTCATAAATTAGATAGAAGGAAGGACTGCTGGTACCGACTTCCTGTTTGAAACATCCCGTTGGTTTTATCAGCATTTAGCACCAGTATGA
>JBBPBX010040420.1:0-20703 GCA_038048925.1 Garcialebias charrua
GAATACAGGGAACCCCCGACCTACGACTCCACCGACCTGCGAACCACGGGACCTACGAACGAGCCAAAGTAGAAGAATACCATCGACGTACGGCAGAAAAAACGTGACCTACGAACGAGCCCCATTACAAGTATATAATCGAGCTACGGCGTAACTGCGTCACACACGGCAATCGGCGAGGTGGGGGAGGGGATTGCCCCTTGGCTGTTGTTAGTTGGGCATGGGCGTGACACTGCGCATGACAGTGGAAAAGTAAATGCTCCAAACATTCATTGTTGAGCAAGATGCAGGTTTGATCATGAGAAAAACATCTGTCTACCTACACTTCAGTCAAAGTAAGACAATTTTGTTTCATTTTTCTGCTGCTTCTAGCTTTTTCTGAGTTCATGGACTTCTTTCTCATGCACATGGACACTCATCAACGCACTGGTTGCACTGCTGCTGTTCTGATGTTAAAAGCTGCACTTTGAGAAGTGTTCATGTGTGATTGTTGACATCATTTTGCTGATGGGAGTCCCTGATTTGCTGCTGTTCTGATGTTAAAAGCTGCACTTTGAGAAGTGTTCATGTGTGATTGTTGACATCATTTTGCTGATGGGAGTCCCTGATTTGCTGCTGTTCTGATGTTAAAAGCTGCACTTTGAGAAGTGTTCATGTGTGATTGTTGACATCATTTTGCTGATGGGAGTCCCTGATTTGCTGCTGTTCTGATGTTAAAAGCTGCACTTTGAGAAGTGTTCATGTGTGATTGTTGACATCATTTTGCTGATGTGATTTCCAGCTGATTTCCTGCAGTTCTGATGTGAAGTTACTGATGTACAGTTACTGTGTGTGTTTATGGATGCATGTGTGGTGTAATGGTTTAGATAAGTGTTTGTAAATAAAGTTCTGTGCATGTTTATGGGCCAGTATGTCAGTCTCATGCTGTTAAATGTGTGCGCGGCGCACCGTTAGTGGTATTTCCGCGACCTACGAACAGAATAACGACCTACGAACGGGACGCAATTTTCACCCCCTACCTACGACCGGATCGAGCTGCGAACGGTTCTTAGGTCCCGAACTCGTTCGTAGGTCGGGGGTTCCCTGTATTACTTTGAAGTAAACAAAAGTAAAATTATAATTTAAATTCATGATGATCACTTCAAACATCTTCTGCATCATTCTTCAGCCCTCAGTTCCTTCTCTGCTCCTCTTAGTTCATCAACTTTCATAGAGCAGAATGGGAGGAAGATCTTTCAGTTCTCAGGCTCCTCTCTTGTGGAACCAACTTCCAGTTTCTGTCCATGAGGCTGACACATTGTCCAGTTTTAAGACTGGGATTAAGACTTTCCTTTTTGATAAATCCCATAGTTAGGGTTGGCTTGTTGTGCTGCTATAGGCTTAGCCTACTAGAGGAAAAATTGACCTCATTTCCTTAAATTATTTGTTAAAATTAAATAGTTTTCATTTTATACAATTTTTATCTTAACATGATTCTTGACCTGCCATTGTGTTATGGCATTGGTTCCTTCCAAACCCAGCCGGTTGAGCAGATGGCCACGTGTCCTGAGCCTGGTTCTGCTAAAGGTTTCTTCCTCATGAGGGAGTTTTTAATTTCCACTTTCGCCTTCACGTTTGCTCAAAATGAGAGTGCGATGAAGTTGTAAATTCAAGTCAAATTTATTTATAAAGCACATTTAAAACATCAAAGTTCATGCTCAATCATCCAGGTACAAAATCCAATAGTGGTCAGTCAGATCATCTGGACAGCTCTTTTTTGTGGACAGACATTTCACCCTCTATCCAGAGGGCTTCATCATTCTAAGGCAGGGGTCTGCAACCTGCGGCTTTGGAGCCACATGCGGCTCTTTGGCCCATCCGCAGCATATCTAAAAGAGCACAGAATGTCATGATTTCAGCTCCCTGCCACCTGCCACTCTCGGCCACACCCACTTCTCCACTGCAATCGCTGGCAGGTGGTAGAGAGAGGAGATCATGACATGCTGCAGGAGGGAGCTTCTCCCTGCACCTGTGGGATGCAAACAGGCGCAGCAGGAGCTAACTCCATCCATCCATCCATCCATCCATTCTCTTCCGCTTATCCAGGGTCGGGTCGCGGGGGAAATAGCTTAATAATAATAATAATGAATTCAATTTATAACGCACTTTTCATTAATGAAAATCACAAAGTGCTACAAGGTGCAACAGAATTAAATGTCAATAAAACAAGTAAAAAAAACAAGTAAAATCAATAACAATATCAACTAAGATCAAAAGTGGAATCATGAGGAGGTAGAGTATGCTCGGTCGAAAAGAAAGGTCTTCAAGCCGCTCTTATGGTGCATTCAGACCTAACAGCGTTTCAACGGCAGGAGTGTCCAGCTTACATTCAAAGTCAATGGGGGACGCGCTTCCAGCCGTGTCTTGGCGTCGGGCGTCACGTCACGTGCGTGTTGAGCGTGCTGGAAAGCGTTTTTCCGTGCACGTGAACCCGCGTCAGCCTCCAAACCACGCATTCACCATGCTGAAGATTTCGCCGTTCAAACTTTCAAACGCCGTTCAACTCTCCCTGATTGGTTGATCAGGGAGAGTCGGGGGAGAAGAGAGGGGGAGAGTCCCTATGTGACGCGGAAACGAGGGGGCGGGGGTATTGCGCAACTATGTGACGTATTGTTTGTGGGACACAGAAAAGACCCGCGAGGTCGTGTACTATGGAAGAGAAACTCATTGTAGCTGTGTGTTCGCGACAAGTCCTTCACGACCAGTCAAGTCTGCTCCACAGAGACAGAAATAAAAAGCTCCTCGCCTGGCGGAGTGCAGTGAGGACTCGGTATACCGGTAAGCTCCTCCCACACACCCCGCAGCAGTTTCGCGTTCAGGTCTGGACACCAAGTGCGTCCACTTGCGTGCGTGACGAGCTTTTTGGAAGTTGAAACGCTGTTCGGTCTGGATGCACCATGAAAGTCAACCACAGACTGTGGGGCTCTCAGACAGTCAGGAAGAGAGTTCCACAGGCGGGGGGCAGCCACACTGAAAGCCCGGTCTCCCATGGTCCTTAATTTGGTTCTCGGAACGTGAAGGAGATTACTGTTCTGTGACCGCAGCGACCGGGTGGATGAGTATGGAATAAGAATATCCTTCAGATAATCTGGTGAAGCTCCATGTAAGCATTGATGTGTAATGAGAGCAGTTTTGTACTGAATTCTGTAGGCGACAGGAAGCCAATGAAGGTTATGGAGAATGGGCGTAATATGTTCAAATTTACGAACTCTCAACAAGATCCTTGCTGCACTGTTTTGAATATATTGAAGTTTTTGTAGGTTTTTGGCAGGGATTCCAATAAACAGGGAGTTGCAGTAGTCGAGCCTGGAGGAGACAAAAGCATGGACGAGCTTCTCAGCATCGGAAAAAGTTAGGGATGGGCGAAGTCTGGAGATGTTTCGAAGATGGAAGAAGCAAGTTTTAAACAGAAGCTTAATGTGATTTTCAAATGTAAGATGAGAGTCCATTTTTATTCCAAGATTTGTAACAGAGGTGGAGAGGGGGATGTCTTGTCCAGAAAAGGAAAGTGTTGTTATAGGAGATGTTTGTACCTGGTGAGGGGTGCCAATCAGTATGGCCTCAGTCTTGGAGCAGTTTAATTGAAGAAAGTTCTGATTCATCCATGCCCTAATTGCCTCCAGGCAGGCAGAGAGGGCAGTGAGTGAAGATGGAGATGACAAGGTGGAAGATGAGGATGCTCCAGTCCTGATGTAAAGCTGTGTATCGTCGGCATAACAGTGAAAAGAAATGTTGAACTGATTAATAATTTGACCTAAAGGCAGCATGTAAAGGGAAAACAGCAGGGGCCCCAGAACCGACCCCTGAGGGACACCACAGGAGACACAGACTGTCTGGGACGTGGCGTTGCCAAGACTAACACATTCCAGCCTATTGGAGAGGAAAGATTTGAACCAGTCCAGGACGGTGTCGCAGAGACCGACCTCCACATGAAGACGGTGGAGGAGGATACTATGGTCCACAGTGTCGAAGGCTGCAGTGAGGTCAAGGAGGACAAGGATGGAGGGAGAGCCAGTGTCAGCAGCCAAGAGGACATCATTGGTAACCCTCAGCAATGCAGTCTCTGTACTGTGAGCTGCCCTGAATCCAGACTGGAACTTCTCATACAGGGAGTGTTGTTGTAGGTGGTCCTGCAGCTGAGCAGCAACAGCTTTTTCCAGCACTTTAGACAGAAAAGGGAGGTGTGAAATTGGGCGGTAATTAGAAAAAATGTCGGGATCCAAATTAGATTTTTTCAGAAGAGGCCTAATGATGGCAGTTTTTAGAGGCAGTGGAACATGACCAGATTGTAGAGACTGATTTATTATTTGAGTGATTAGTGGGCCTATTGCAGAGTGATTGGTTTTTATGAGAGACGAGGGGAAAGGATCCAGGGCGCAGGATGAAGGCTTCATTTTCTTGATGATGGCCTCCACCTCACTCTGAACAACTTCGTCAAAGCTGTTTAGGGTCCCAGAATGCAGACGGGTAGGTGGCACACTGAGAACAGGGAGGTTGTGGAGCTGAGATCTGATAGTGTCAACTTTGGTTTTAAAAGATGAAAGAAATAGGTCGCATTTTTGAGCAGAGTCCTCAAGAGTTTGTTTAATGGGATTAAGCAGACGAGTTACTGTGGAGAAAAGCTGTTTAGAGTTTCCAGGGCAGGAGTTGATGATGTTAGAATAATATTTGGAGCGTGCTTCTTTAAGCGAATAGGCGTACGCTTTCTGATGTTCTTTATATGCCTGCCTATGCACAGAGAGACCAGATGATTTTACACGTCTCTCAATAGCACGGCCAGTTGCCTTCATCTTGCGCAGCTCATCAGTGTACCAGGGGGCTGAACGTGAGAAAGACACCAAGTAGCTTAAGTAGGGAGGCCCAGACCTCTCCCCAGCCACTTGGAGCAGCTCCTCCGGGGGAATCCCAAGGCATTCCCAGGCCAGCCGAGAAACATAGTCCCTCCAGCGTGTCCTGGGTCTTCCTCTGGGTCTCCTCCTGGTGGGACATGCCCGGAACACCTCACCAGGGAGGCGTCCAGGAGGCATCCTAACCAGATGCCCGAGCCACCTCAACTGGCTCCTCTTGATGTGGAGAAGCAGCGGCTCTACTCTGAGTCCCTCCCGGATGACCGAGCTTCTCACCCTATCTCTAAGGGAGAGTCCAGACACCCTGCGGAGAAAACTCATTTCAGCCGCTTGTATCCCAGATCTCGTTCTTTCGGTCACAACCCAAAGCTCAAGACCATAGATGAGGGTAAGAATGTAGAACGACCGGTAAATTGAGAGCTTCGCCTTTTGACTCAGCTCTCTCTTCACCATGACAGACCGGTACAGCGCCCGCTTCACTGCAGACGCTGCACCTATCCGCCTATCGATCTCATGCTCCATTTTCCCCTCATTTGTGAACAAAACCCTGAGATACTTAAACTCCTCCACTTGGGGCAGGGCCTTCTCCCCGACCCGGAGAGGGCACTCTACCCTTTTCCGGCTCAAGAGCATGGCCTTGGAATTGGAAGAGCTGATCCTCATACCGGCTACGTCACACTCGGCTGCAAACTACTCCAGCGAAAGCTGTAGATCATGACCTGATGAAGCCAATAGGACCACATCATCTGCACGAAACAGAGAAGCAATCCTAAGGCCACCAAAACGGATCCCCTCAACACCTTTGCTGCACCTAGAAATTCTGTCTATAAAAGTTATGAACAGAATCTGTGACAAAGGGCAACCTTGGTAGTGTCCATCTCTCACTGGAAACGAGCCCAACTTACTGCCGGCAATGCGGACCAAGCTCTGACACCGGTCGTACAGGGACCTAACAGCCCGTATCAAAGGGCCTGGTACCCCATACTCCCGGAGTACTCCCCACAGGGCTCCCCAAGGGATGCAGTCGAACGCCTTCTCCAAGTCCACAAAGCACATGTAGACTGGTTGGGCAAACTCCCACGCGCCCTCCAGGACCCTGCTGAGGGTGTAGAGCTGGTCCAGTGTTCTACAACCTGGACAAAAACCACACTGCTCCTCCTGAATCCGAGGTTTGACTATCCGACGGACCCTCCTCTCCAGAACCCCCGAATAGACCTTACCAGGGAGGCTTAAGAGTGTGATCCCCTTGTATTTGGAACACACTCTATAGTCCCCCTTTTTGAATAGGGGGACCACAATCCTAGTCTGCCAATCCAGGGGAACTGCCCCTGATGTCCACGCAATATTGCAGAGTCGTGTAAGCCAACAGAACCCCACAACATCCAGAGTCTTAAGGAACTCCGGGTGAATCTCATCCACCCCCGGGGCCCTTGCCACCGAGGAGCTTTTTAACCACCTCTGTGACCTCAGCACCAGAGATTGGAGAGCCCAAGCCAAAGTTCTCAGGCTCTGCTTGCACAGTGGAAGACGTGCCAGTGGGATTGAGGTCTTTGAAGTATTCTGCCCACCGACGCACGACACCCCGAGTTGAGGTCAGTAGCACACCACCCCCACTATAAATAGTGTTGGTGACGTACTGCTCCCCCCCTCCCCCCTAGATGTCGAATGGTGGACCAGAATCATTTCAAAGCCATACGGAAGTCATTGTCCATGGTTGCTCCGAACTCCTCCCATGCCCGAGTTTTTGCTTCAGTGACTACCTGAGCTGCATGCCGCTTGGACTACCGGTACCTATCAGCTGCTTCCGGGGTCCCACAGGCCAAAAGGGCTTGATAGGACTCCTTCTTGAGCCTAACAGCATCTCTCACCGCCAGTGTCCACCACCGGGTTCGAGGGTTACCGCCATGACAGGCACCGACAACCTTGTGGCCACAGCTCCGATAAGCCGCCTCGACAATAGAGGCGTGGAATATGGCCCACTCAGACTCAATGTCTCCCACCTCTCCCGGAACGTGTTCAAAGCTCTCCCGGAGGTGGGAGTTAAAGCTCCGTCTCACGGGAGACTGTACCTGACATTCCCAGCAGACCCTCACAATACATTTGGGCCTGCCAGGTCTGACCGGCATCCTCCCACACTATCGGAGCCAACTCACCACCAGGTAGTGGTCAGTGGACAGCTCCGCCCCTCTCTTCACCCAAGTGTCCAAGACATGTGGCCTCAGATCAGATGAGACAACAACAAAGTTGATCATCGAACGGCAGCCTAGGGTATCCTGGTACCAAGAGCACATATGGACACCCTTATGCTTGAACATGGTGTTCGTTATGGACAATCCATGATGAGCACAGAAGTCCAATAACAGAACACCACTCGGGTTCAGATCAAGGGGGCCGTTCCTCCTAACCACACCCCTCTAGGTCTCACTGTCATTCTCCACGTGAGCGTTGAAGTCCCCTAGTCGAACAAAGGAGTCCCCAGGAGGTACACTCTCCAGTACCCCCTCCAAGGACTCCAAAAAGGGTGGGTATTCTGAGCTGCTGTTTGGTGCATAAGCACAAACAACAGTCAGAGCACGTCCCCCCACACGTAGAAGGAGAGAGGCTACCCTCTCGTTCACCAGGGTGAACCCCAACATACAGGCACCAAGATGGGGGTCAACAAGTATGCCCACTCCTGCTCGGCACCTCTCACCAGGGACAACTCCAGAGTTTTCATTCAACCTTTATTTAAACAGATAAATCACATTGAGCCTCAAAGACTCATTTACAAGTGAGATCTGTTGGACAGACAATAAAAGTGGTGAAAAATGACACATAGGGTTTGGAGACAAAAAAAAATTCCTAACACATTATTGACCTCTGTTTGAAGGTCAAAATTGTGGTAATGAAAAAAAAATATTGCACACAATTACATAATGACACTGACATTACACAGAGGGGGGTGCGAGGGGGACTCAAAGGCTGTGAGCAGCCAGCTCGCAGAGGCACTACAGAGTTCAGATAAAATCACTCAGTTCATATACAGTAGTTCCCTCTGGAGAGATCTGTGCACACTCGGGGGGGCTGCTGAGGACGGCCAGTGACGAATCCAGAGTCCTGAAATGATGACAGAATGTTTATTCAGCTGGACTCCTCTGAAAAGTCTGTGGAATTCCTCAGTAGAAGGTTGGGAGGGAAAAGTGTTAGGTTTACAAAACTTCTCCAGACGTGTTGAGATAAGACGGCCTGTCAAGGCCAGTCGGGTAGCCGAATTTCAGATCAACATGATTGTTTTGGGGACAGGCATAACTTTAATGACATCTACCTTCAGTCTGTGTCGGTCCACTCGCTTCCGAAATGTCCAAATTAAAATGACCATACCAATGGAACATACCTGAGAAAATCCCAGAGATCTAATCCATTCAGCCAAAAGTCTGGGTTTTTGAGACATGAACCAAGCCATCATGTAAGGCAGGCAGCCTGACCAGGTCCAGATTTGCTGCCGACGACTTCCTTGTTGGTTGATAGACCAGGAACCAGCCAAATCCAAAAAGCAGGAACCAGTTATCATAAATCCAATTAAATATGTGTCCTTAAGATCCACAGATGACAGCAGAGATAGACACGTCATCAAGTCTTCCAAGTCGATGAGATATCCAGCTGTGTGCATGCCAACAGGGCAAATCGGCTCGCCTAAAGCCTGTCTTCTCTTTGAAGAAATGTTATCAGTTGTGTTGAGGGACCAACTGACCAAATTGAAGTCCATAGTTATGATTCGGAAGATTTTGTAGAAGAGAGGCTCTCAAACAGTTTCACAGATAAGACAAAGCAAAAGCAAAGCGGAGACCGAGAGGAGACGTCCGCCCTTGAAAAGAGCAAGTGTTGAAGTGAGTGGAAGTGTCAACCCCTCTCAAGGAAACTGGTTCCAGAGTCAGAGCCAGAGCCATGCGTTGAGGTGAGTCCGACTATTTCTAGCCGGAACCTCTCAAACTCACACACCAGCTCAGGCTCTTTCCCCACCAGAGAGGTGACATTCCACGTCCTAATAGCCAGCTTCTTTAGCCGAGGATCAGACCGCCAGGGTCCCCGCCCTTGGCCACCACCCATCCCACATTGCACCCGACCCCGTTGGCCCCTCCCACATGTGGTGAGCCCATGGGGTGGGGGACCCATGTCTCCTCTTCGGGCTGTGCCTGGCTGGGCTCCATGGGTAAAAGCCTGGCCACCAGGCGCTCGCCAAAGTGCCCCACCTCTAGGCCCAACTCCAGATTAGGGCCCCGGTGACCCATGTCTGGGCGAGGGAACATTGTTTCCATTAGTTGTACTCATCATTGGGGTCTTTGGGCTGCACTTTGTCTGGTCCCTCACCTAGAACCTGTCTGCCTTGGGTGACCCTACTAGGGGCATGTAGCCCCTGACAGCATAGCTCCTAGGATCATTGGGACACTCAAACCCCTCCACCTCAGTAATGTGGCAGCCCAAGGAGGAGCTAACTCATTTAAAATAATTTATTTTAGATGATCCATGCCACATCCATTAATCAGCCCTATGTGTGTCATGTCCAATCTTACTTTGAAAAACCGTAAAAGAGCGAGTCCGTGAAAGTTGAACCGCGAAGTAGCAAGGGACTACTGTACTAGAAACATTACAAGTAGTAAAACATACTCACTTTCACTTTGCGCTTTATTTCTTCAATGTAGGCTACGGATTATTTATTTTTTTTACAAAAAAATAAAAAAATAAATCACATAGGCCTGTATAGTTTGTTTTAGTTTTTAGAAATGGGTCAAAAACCATTTTATTTTTCCTTCCTTACAAGAATCTCATCTTTTATTTTGTCTTAAAATGTAAAAATATCTATAAATATTAAAAATCATTAGATATTTTTTGTTTTATAATGTCACCCCTAATGGCCAGAAAAGCACCCTCCAACAAACTTAAAGTGGTCCATGGGCCACCAGTTGAGAATCCCAGTTGTAGCAGGTATTTTGGCTCCGGACACATTTAATGTAGTGAACAAAGGGGCAGAAAGGGCTCTTTTGATTGTAAAGGTTGCAGACCCCCTGGTCTAAGGAGTCCCAAGTAAACAGTTTTCCCCACTAAGCAGTACAGTCCTTTAGTGGACCAACCAGTTTGCTGGTGATAAGATAGTTTCTGGGGGCTGTCCTGTCTCCTGTCGACTCCTCCCAGGCAGGCAGCCACAGCCAAAGTGGTTCACATTTAAAACAGCAGCTGTTACCAAAGTGCGTTAGTGCTTTCACAGCATCAAGTAAAAAAAATAAAATAAAAAAGATATAATTAATAGCATCAAAATTAAAACCATAAAGACACAAACACAACAAGAAACAATGGCATAATAAATCAGATCATACTGTGTTAAACGTCAGTGAATACAGGTGCGTTTTCAGGGGAGATTTAAACGTAAGGACTGAAGTGGCTGTCTAATATTGACGGGCAGATTGTTCCAAAGTTTTAGGCCAATGCCTGAAAAAGCCCAATCTCCTCTGATATTCAGCCTGGTTTTTTGTACAACCAAAAGCAGCAGGTCAGATTATCTCAGTTCCCAAGAAGGAACATAAGGTTGAAGTAGGTCAGAGACGTATGAGGGTGCAAGGCTGGTAATGCACTTAAATGTCAACAGGAGAATTTTAAAATCTATTCTGACATGGAGGTGTAAAATGGCTGCTGATTGATGAACTGTGTTTTGATAGGCTTCCATCAGCCCCACTGAAAAATAGCCTTTTATAATTATATCCTCGCTGCCTCCACACTGGATTCTACCTCTGAGATTGGTGTCGCCACATGGTTGACTTGACACAGCTGTAATATGGCCTCTAAGCTAAAGAAATAGAAGTCAGCGATGTTTTATGCCTCATCCTCACCTAAAGCATTTCGCGCTTCCAAAAATCTCCAAGCGCACTGTACTGGCTGCTTGTCAACAGATAACTGTCCTCATCTAACGCGTCTGCAGTGGGAGGAGGAGCGTGTTGGTCCTCTTCCGGTGGTCTTTGTTTATTTCCGGTCTCAGAAAAATGGCGGACGAAATACGAAGAATTGCCTTGTTGTACTTAATCTACAAAGCAGCAACACGCAGACGCCGTGCACAACGACGATTCTGGATTCACCCCACATTAGAGAGGCGTCATGAATTCGGTGAATTTCACCATCTGATCCAGGAGCTGCGCGCAGACGAGGAGCGCTTTCAGCGGTACTTCCGTGTCACCCGCGCCCAGTTTGACGACCTGCTGTAAGTTTCTCCTCCATGTTTACCGCGGGATTTTTTTCGTCTGTTCAACGTTTCGCGCGGTGCCCACCTACTGCCGTCCCGTCGTCGTTGCGTGATCACATGGCAGAGTCTCTCCTGATTGGTCCTGATTGTTTGCTGCTGAGCAGCGAGCTGAAGCGAGCTGTAGAAGCACGGCATTCCGTGCTTCCACAGTCGCTGCTCGGATGCGACGCGGGAGTAGGAAACAGCTGCTGCTCACTTTCGCGCTGCTTGTATGCTGTAGATGCGCCGCGACACGACCCGCTGCTCCAAGATGCGCGTCCCCATAGACTTTCAATGTAAAGTGGCTGTTTCGGCTGCGCGAGATGCGTGCGGTGGGGATCCAGCATTACCCCATGCGGCTTGTTGTCACAACTACAGCCTCGGGCCGCTGTGGTGGAGCAGCAGGTATAACAGTTAGTGCGTCGCCCCCGCCCGATTTAAAACTTTTAAACAACTTTTTTTTGGATACATGAACGCTGTCTTTTGTGAAAGAATGTGACTATGGGGTCATGGTCATCTCGGACCATGGTCCACTTATTATGAAAATGCTTATCCCGGTCACAAAATCTGTATTTCGTCCTTGGAGAATCAACTCCTTACTCCTATCTGAGGAAGACTTTACCAAGTTTCTTACATCTGAAATTTAACATTTTCTTGAAGTTAACCGAACACAAGGAATGCCACTCTGTACTGTCTGGGAGGCATTAAATCTGAGGGGCCAAATACTTTCTTATTGTGCAAACAAAAAAAAGAAGGACTTGGCACAGCTAGACAGTCTAGGACACGGTGTGAGAGATCTTTTTTTATACCGTCTCTCCTCATGTTTTTCTTCCCTTTTCTCATCTAAGCAAAATATTATTCTGAATAAGAATAAGAGGGCCGCGCTTATATAGTTTACGCAGTTTCGTACACTCTGCCCATCTTTCGGACAACTGTACGTACATGTTCTCGCTGTACCTTGGTGCAATGACAAAGTTTATTCTGATTTTTCTCCTGATAACGGCATTGTAAGAGGGGGACAGTTGAACGCGGAGGCCTCCACCTCTGTTTAATGATGGACTGTTTCTTTTCACAAAGATGGCCTCCTTTACTCCTCTCTCAAACCATCGTTCCTCTCTATCAAGGATGTGAACATCTTCATCCCTGAAAGAGTGACCGCTGGCCTGGAGATGAGTGTAGACCACAGAGTCCTGACCTGATGATGTTGATCTTCTGTGCTGGGCCATCCTTTTGGCCATGGCTGTTTAGTTTCCCCGATATAAGACTGATCACAATATAACAAGCGGTCGGCCGGTTGGTTGGTTGGTCGGTCTCCCTCTCTCCCTCCTTTGCAGCTCAGACTTCACAGCAGAACCATTAGATAAGTGCATTTTCCATGAATTAACGTCTGTTTTCATATCTTTAATACTTTTTACACAATCACCGCTGAACTTTGATCAGTTTTGAAGATGTTCCCACATAATGTTGGACTTGTTGGACATCAGAACCAGAGCTGAATTTTATAATATTAATAATAATAATTTTATTTAAAAGCGCCTTTCAGGACACCCAAGGACACTTAACAAACCAATGCAGTTCAAACATTATCAGCGACAAATTGAAATATAAAATACATAAAGATTATAAAATGCAAAATAATAAAAATACATTTAGTAAAGTTAATGATAGGCTAGTCTAAAGAGATGTGTTTTCAGGGCTGTCTTGAACAGAGAAAGGGAGGTGGTGTTTCGAAGGTCTGGCGGTAGAGCGTTCCAGAGGTGAGGGGCAGAGCAGGTGAAGGCTCTGCTCCCTGGTGGAGAGGCGGGAGATTGGAGATGTTCCTACAAAATCTTGTGTTGTACGTGTAATGATGTCAAACTTTTGGACTCTCTTAGCTTTCCAAGCTCTCCTAACTCCAGCAGTTTTTGTCCTTCCTTCCACCCAGTGTGTCTCTCTGCTGTAGGACTGATGGTGTCCTCTCAGAGGTCAGGGGTCACACCTACACAATCACCATGTGGCAATCAGTGGCTCATTAGATTTATTGGCTTCTATATTACCCAGCATGCTTTTCTTCAATTTTTAATCATAGGTAATCCCATACTCTTATGCTCTGGACAATTAAGTAAGAGGGTCGGATGAATTCAAGATTTAAAGTCATAAGCAAACGAGACGTTTAAACCTCAGTTTCAAAATAAAGCTCATAGATATTCTTCAAAATAAACATCAGGCTCGGTCAGTTTCTCTTGGGCACTGCTTGACATTTTTAGACCGTAGCTTCAACATTTCTGCAGGAAGATTTTAGTTTCACATTTTATTTTTTAAAAACATGTGAGCAACAGCTTTTACTGTGAAACATGTTTTAACCTGAACCTGCACCATAAACTTGAAGTACTCATCACAACACTGCTAACAAACTGTAGGATGTTAACTGGGCAGAGCTTGGTGACGCTCCACTCTGCTGATTGGTTAGCCTAGGATGTGCATGTGCCCTGAAGTCTGATTGGCTGAATGTGCTGTTGCCTTGGCAATGAGCTCTTCTAATGATTTGCTGCTTATGAGCATCATAGTAGTTGCTATGGTAACTTTGCTGGCTGCTGTGCTTCCTGTATGAATGAGGTAACAACATGTCAGTGACCTCACAGTTCTGTGTTTGTGTGTGCGTGTGTGTGTGTGCGTGCGTGCGTGCGTGTGTGTGTGTGTGTGCGTGCGTGCTCATGTATGTTCAGATATGGGCTCGGGGCTATATGGAGCATCTAAAGCCATCGCTGTCAGTGACCTCATCTTCACAGGAACACCTGAGGGAGCAGATGAGAGGAGGCAGGAGCCAGGTAAGAAACCCACCTGAGCTGCATGATGGCTGCTGTGACTGACAACAATTGAATACAGACAACTTTTAATTTCTCTTTGGGATTAATAAAGTATTTTTGAATTGAATCGAAACGATAATAAAGTGTTCCCATCTGTGTTGGAGGGTCATATAATAATCATCCTACAGGGTGTGCGCTCAGGACATTATTACCTGCAGTGTTAGTGCGGGCCTTCTCCTACTCCACTCCTGTTTCATGGAATATCTTACAAAAGATCTGAGGCTGTCGACCGTGACCTCTCTGTCTTCAAACAACTGCTAAGTTCATGGCAAAAACCAACACAGACATGTTCCTGTTTTTAGTTTTCTACACCGCTTTACAATCTAGCTGTTTTTGTTTCATTTTAATACCATTTTATTTAATTTATTATTTTCAATTTATATGCTTTCTTTTATGATTGTCTATTTTTGTTTTTGTTGTCCGCTGTTGTCGTCATTCTTTGTTAAAAACAAGTCTCTCGTAAATGAGTCCCCGAGGCTCACTGGGACTAACCTGTATAAATAAAGGTTGAAGGAGTCCAGAAGACCTGTGCACTTAACAAATGTTTTCTAAAACTTTTGATGGGATGAAACACTCTGCTCACAACCTGACTCAGAGAAATGATGATAAAGTGATCGAACAGCCTCTGCACCCCAAGTTTGGAAAAAAAAATTAGGGATGCACCGATCCACATTTCCGATCTGATACCGATACTTAAAAAACTGGTTATCAGCCGATACCGATACTTTTCCCGATCCGATACTGTTCAGGTATGTGAATCTGTATATTGAAATATTTGTACTGAGACTATTCATTTTAACATTGTGTGAGATATACCCAATGAAGACACTCTTGAGCCTTATAACAGGAAACTCACAAACTTTAGCAGCACACAAGAGGCAGGTCTATACCACACACATGTCCTTCTCACTCATGGTGCAGCTGGAAAAACTAAAAAAATGCTAAGCATGATGGGAAAGACAACAAAATCCACTCCCTTTAACCACTAAGGGAGTGGATTTTGTTGTCTTTCCCATAATACTTAGCCTTTTTTTAGTTTTCCAGCTGCACTTAAAGCTGGAAAACTAAAAAACCGCTGAGCATTATGGGAAAGACAACAAAATCCACTCTTTTAGTGGTTAAGGGGAGTGGGCTGTGTTGTCTTTCCCATCATGCTTAGCATTTTTTTAGTTTTTCCAACTGCAACATGAGTGAGGACATACCATACCATACCATACCATTTTATTTATAAAGCACTTTAAACAGGAACAAGTCCACACCAAAGTGCTGGACAAACAAACACGCAACAGGCAACACATACAATGAAGTACAACACGAAAAACATAAAAACATTGCAGATCATAAATCAAACGATCCAGTACAAATCAGCTGGCATTGAAAGCGATGGAGTAGTAGTGAGTTTTTAACCGGGATTTGAAAACCGAGAGGGAGGGGGCCTGTTTGATGAGCAGCGGTAACTCGTTCCAGAGTCTTGGGCCTGCTACAGAGAACGCCCTGTCACCCCTGCGCTTAAGGCGAGTTTCTGGAACTATCAAGAGCACCTGATCCTCTGACCTCAAAGCACGTGGAGGGACATATGGGTGTATCAGATCTGAGAGATAGGCGGGGGCGAGACTGTTCAGCGATTTGTAGACATACATGAGAATTTTAAATTGGATTCGAAGATGAACCGGTAGCCAGTGAAGGGAGGCCAAGACTGGTGTAATGTGCTCTCTTTTGCGTGTGCTGGTTAAAAATCGGGCAGCTGCGTTCTGAACCAGTTGCAATCGTGCAATGGTGGCTTGACTGACGCCAAACAGAAGTGAATTGCAGTAATCAAGCCTAGATGTAATGAATGCGTGAATCACTGTCTCCAGGTGCTTTTTGGATAATATGGGCTTCAGCTTAGACAGACGCCTCAGCTGGAAAAAACAGGATTTGACGATCATGTTTACATGACTGTTGAGTTTCATGGAAGGATCCATTATCACTCCCAGATTTTTGACTTTTTGTTTTTCGGACAGGGGTAGAGCAGACAGGTCAATGCAGTGGTTTGAGGTTGTGTCATTGGGAAGGAACAATATGGCTTCAGACTTCTTATCATTGAAGCTTAAGAAATTTAAAGCCATCCAGTCCCTGATGTCAGCCAGGCAGTCGAGCAGAGGTTGAATAGAGCCTGTACCATTTTGTCTTAGGGGGAAGTAGATTTGACAGTCATCAGCGTAGAAGTGGAAAGGTATATTGTGTTTCCGGAAGATAGCACCGAGTGGCAGCAGGTATAAGGAGAACAAGAGAGGACCCAGGATGGACCCCTGCGGAACCCCCCATTTAAGAGCCGCCACTGCAGAAGTAAAATCATTGATGGACACACAAAAAGACCTGTCAGAGAGGTAGGATCTGAACCAGTTTAGGGCTGATCCTGAGATGCCCACCCACTGCTCCAACCTAGCAATGAGGATCTCATGGTCGATGGTGTCGAAAGCGGATGTGAGGTCCAATAGGACAAGCAGCACAGAGTCACCAGTATCTGTGGATAGAAAGATGTCGTTAAAAACCTTCAGTAGGGCAGTCTCAGTGCTGTGGAGGGATTTGAAGCCAGACTGGAATAGCTCGGGGATAGCGTGATCCTCCAGGAAGCACTTTAGTTGGGACTCAACTATTTTCTCTAGAAGTTTAGAAACAAATGGGAGTCTGGAGACAGGCCTGAAATTGGATAATACTGACGGGTCGAGGTTTGGTTTTTTCAGGAGGGGTTGAACAGCAGCATGTTTTAATGATTTTGGCACCACACCCGAGGATAGACTGCTATTAACAATAGAGAGAATGGAGGGACCTAGAGTGTGAAAAACCTCCTTTAGAAGCCGAGGGGGGACCACATCGAAGGGGGAGCCAGATGGTTTCAGGCTGCACATGACCTGCTCTAGAGAGGACAGAGAGACTGGTTCAAAATGGTCAAACACAGCAACAGATTGAGGTGGGATGGATGGATCGTGAGATGGAGGAGAAATGAGAGCCCTGGTGGTTGCGATTTTATCTAAAAAGAAATGTTGGAAGTTCTCGCACAGCTCAGTCGAGGCTTCCATGGGTGATTGTTCAGTGAGGTGGAGAACAGAGTTTAGGGTGGAGAACAGAACTCGAGGGTTACGAGAGTTTGCAGCAATGATATCAGAGAAGTATTGTGATTTAGCAGTTTTCACTGCTTTCTGATATCGGCGCCAGCTCTCTTTTACCATCTCAAAAGAGACCTGCAGACTGTCTTTTTTCCACTTCCTCTCCACCTTTCGGCATTGCTGCCTCGCAGCTCTGGTAGTGTCATTCAGCCACGGTTCGGCCCTGAGTTTTGGTCTTCTCGTTTTGATAGGCGCTACTTGATCCAAAGCCTTTAAACAAACAGAGTCAAACTGGTTTGTCAGCTCCTCAGTGCTGGAGAGGAACCCCGGGGGCTGAATTAACATGTCATTGTTGTAAACCTCAGTGAAACGTGCGGCAGTTAAATGGTTAACATTCCTGCCTTTACGTGCAGGAATGCATGTTTTAGAGGTAACATGGGGGATGGTGAACTGAAAATTCACTGGCCTATGATCTGAGAATACATTGTCTCCTATTTCAAGGTTTGAAACAGTCACATCACATGTTAAAACAAGGTCCAACAAATGTCCACGCTGCTGCGTGGGAGAGTTCACGTGTTGAGTTAAATTAAATGAGTCCAATAAATCTAGAAAGTCCTTAACCATGGGCTTCTCAGGACAACACACGTGCAAGTTGAAGTCGCCTGAAATGACGACCCGAGAATATTTGGCTGTAATTTCAGCCAAGAAATCAGAAAACTCGCTGATGAAGTTCTTAGAACGAGGCGGCCGGTAGACAAGAGCACACAAAGTTACAGGTGAATGTCCGAGTTCAAACACAGTCAGCTCAAAGCTAGAGCAGGAGACTGGAATGGACAGTTGTTTACAGTCAAAAGTTGATTTGAAGATAGTTAATAACCCACCGCCACGACCTGATGGTCGCGGGTCGTTAAAAAACAAACAGTTTGGTGGTATTATTTCCGTCAGCGCGCTGGACTCACCCGACGACATCCACGACTCTGTGATGCAGAAAAAGTCCAAGTCGTGCTCTTCAAAGTAATCCCTGAGGATGAACGTTTTGTTGCAAACAGATCGGGCGTTGACAACACAGAATTTGATGATATCCGAGCTAGCCGCTGATGGGCTGCTAGCAGCTGATGTGCTAACAGCTGGTGGGGGAGCGCCCCGCGGCTCGCTGCCCACAGAGAGCTGCTCCGGCCGGAGATCCCCGTTGTTTTCCTGGTCCGTGCACGCGGGAGACTGGCGATGAGAATCGAGACCATCAGCTGAAGACAGCGAGGCAGAACGCCGGGCTCTGAGCTTCACCAGCCGGCCAGCTCGTGAGCCGCGTTTCTTCCTCCGAGTCGATCGATTTCTCCGTGCAGGCTGGTGCGAAGAGCAGCGGAGGTAAACGGGCAGCTCGTCTCCGAGCAACGGGGGCAGAGGGGGCCTCCCCGATCCCGAGGTACGCTCATACTGGCCCGAATCAGCGACATCCGCGGCAGCAAACCGTAAATCCAGAAGCTGCTTCCGATCATAAACCAGCAGTGTAGTTATGTCTCCAATGAAGAACGAACAAAACACAAAAATTCCAAACACCCACAGGAGAGGTGGACACGCAGCCATGCTTACGGGCGCCATCTTGGAAAGATGTGATTGGAAAGGACATGTGTGTGGTATAGACCTGCCTCTTGTGTGCTGTTAAAGTTTGTTAGTTTCCTGGTGTAAGGCTCAAGAGTGTCTTCATTGTGTTTAACTCACACAATGTTAAGACGGCAGTCACAGAATGTGATGGAACACAAGTGCTCTTTGAAGCTGGATTGGAAATATCAGCAGGTTGGATCCGATACTTAAATTATGCTGGTATCGGATACCGATACTGGATCGTATCGGCCCCATCCCTAAAAAAATGCTGCCATGGGATCAGTTAGCACTCAGTGTTTGATGGGAATGAGGTCCAGCTTCTATTATGGTACATTACTTTAAGATGAATACTTTGAAATTGGCAGTTTTAGCCCTTTTGATGTTTTTAATGTGGCTCATCGGCTGTCAAGGAATGAGGTCTGAATGGCAGAGAATCAAACTGATGGAGCCGGTCTGCTGGACCAGTGGAGCTGTCTGAACCGATTTGTTTGGTCTAAAGCAGTGGTTCCCAACCTATTTTCCTTAAAGACCCCCCTTTTGACTTCCTGGCCAATCTGAGACCCCCAATCCCTCGCATCTCCCCTCCCAAAAGGCTCAATCAGATTAATGTCCATCAAATTGATAAAAGAATAAAGTAAATATTATAATGAATATTATATTATAAGTAATAGTAGTTAAATAAAGAATAAAGTTAATAAAATAATAAAGTAAATAGTTACAAACTTATTCGTTAAAGGTATAAACTGGTAGTTTGGACAACAGAAATAACTACAAGAACACTGTTTTGAGAATTACTCGCATAACTTTTATTTAAAAACTAACAACAGAGTAATCTTAAAAACAGTCTTAAAAAGATAAATAAAATGTAGTTTTGTCAAGATATCTTCCTGATCCTATCATGCAACTGATTTTTGCAATTTTCAGCTATTTTATCTATATGACAATAAATAAATGACAATATGACAATTTAAAAAATGACAATAAAGAGACTTGGTCTGACAGTGTTTGAGAGTGGAGCAGTTTTAGTTTTATCCACTGCATGAGCCCCACACATCAACTCTACAATTTTCAGGCAGGCGGGTTTTAGAAGGTTTCTCCAATTTGCAGATTTTTAGCCTTAGTGATTAAAAGTGAACAGTCAAAAGATGCTTCTGTAGCTCTGTGCAAATCACTGCCTGCTCTTTCAAAGGCTTTCTGATGTCAGGGGACCTTTTTGCCAACTGCTTATTCCTGAATGTAGGCTATTCCCAACTTTCATCAATACAGTATTAATAACAATTCCTGTTCTAAACTAAGGGAAAATGTTCTTATGTTGTCAGAAAAATGACTCCTCTTTGTGTTTTTTCACATTTAAACATTTACAACTGCATGTGCTTACGTTCATGTTATACATTTAATAAAATGTGAGCTTAACCAAGACCAACGATAACTCCCACCCTCCTCTCAAGCAGCCGCGCTGCCAACTGGGAGGAGAACTGGTTTGCTGGACGCTGAGTACTGAGGTCATAACAAAGCTCTCTTAAAGTGACAGTACATATTTTAGTTTTTAACATACCGGTAGTTCGTTAAAGAAAAATCTTCGAACGTAACCAAAATGTTTATGTTTATTAAATTTGTTCATTTTTTTACAAAAGAAACAATACAAGACAATCCCATAAATGATAATGTACAAAATATAAAAAAATGAAAGGTAGCAGAAAGAAGAATAAATCTTATTATATCTGCCCCTTTTTTCCAACAATCAGATTAAACAATAATAATCTTCAACCAACAGTACAAAATGACTAACTCTTTCTAATTTTCTAACTAATACAATACACATTACGCTATTTCATATATATATATTTTTAACACATTCGTTTTGATCATTTTCTTAAATGTAAACATTGACTTGGCATGAGGGTTCTTCAGTGTTAATCAGGATTTGGTAAAATTTCAAACATTATAATTAAAAGTAAATTAATATTTTCTAAAGTTGTTACACAGACAATACATTTATATTTTTACAACCTCTTAAGCAGACATATTATGTG
>JBBPBX010040421.1:8768-29382 GCA_038048925.1 Garcialebias charrua
GGTGCAGTACCACTTTTGTCCACTAGGGGGACACTTCCAGAGAGTCCACCGACCGTTTCCAGCTCATGTGTCCGAAAAAAAGCCTCCTCTGCTCGGACTGACTCTGTCGCTGCCCGGCCTCCTGGTCTGGAGGGAACTACTGTTAGCTCTGTGTTTGTTAGCAAGATAAGTCAAGAACCACTCGGCGGATTTTTCTGAAACTTACAGAATGTAATCACTGTATGGACATTTACAAGTAAGTAGCTTTATGAGATGTTTGAGATAAAAAAAAACCCAATCTTTTATTAGCGGTTAGCTACCGTAAACAGATACCTACTATTTAGATAGTAGATGAATTGGGTTGTATGGGCAAATCAATTCTACTGACAAGATTTCAACAAAAGGCAAGGCACGGGGGAGCCGGCCCATCCCTGCAGATTGACCGGAGGATACGCCATGGATTCCTGGAGCCGATGGAATGGTGAGCGTCTCGCTCCCTGTGCTCTGTGGGGACGTGAACAATCTGGATTAAATCGGATTTATGATGGCAACGCTTTGCTTTTTGGCGTTTTGTAGAGCACTGGCCTATCGGCAAATGAGGGAGACTTCAGCAGGACTTAATGCCATGTTGGAGCACCCGAAGTCTGATCTGCGCCGTGACCTCGATAAATCAGCTGTTTACGAGCTAATCCGGAAGGTGAACTGATCACCCGCACGGCTTGGGACTCTGGACGCTGTACTGGTCAACATCTGAGGGCCATAGCTTGAATCAGTGGAAAAAGTCCCGAATTGGATCATATTTGGATCAGAGTTGCCCAGTAGGACTCAAGGCTGCAGAAAATTACACTGTGTGCCTGAAGTGAAAAATATTTGTCATCCTTATCTGACTCCCCCTAAACAGCCTTGGAAGGCTGGATATCAAATTTCTCCTGAGACGTGTTTACTGAGGACACCAGCTGCTATCTATCGCTACCCCCCTCTCCGGAGAACATTTCTGTGAGCGTTATCGGAGGCCGGCTGGTCACATCTCAGAACTGTTGCTATCTGGAATGCTCATGGACAGAAATGTCACTGCCTCAACTTCAAAATGCATGAATGTGATTTGTCATAACTGTTGGCTTGCTGGTAGAATTTTTGATGTATCATATAGTGTCCTGTAAGACAAAATGTGAAAGAATCTTTTTTGAATACCACTGATTAACCTCATGTTACCTTCCTTTTTTCCATATCTGTTTGTTGCGGCGCGGATTAATTTCTGCTGCGGCTGTTGTGCACACGTCCCCTCTCAAGGACGGTGTGTGCGTCAATTGCAATGTTTTGTACTCTGGTGCAATGACGATACCAATAAAGACATATTCTATTCTATTCTATATAGCTCATAAACCACTCGGTGGATATTTTTTCTGCTGCCAGAGTGTAATTATATGGCTTTAAATTACAAACTGTTGCCCTGTATTAAACATTTGAGATAAATTTTGATTTTTTATTCGTGTTTTGAGAGACGGACTTGTCTCGGTTAGCATTCGTTTTATTTCTGTTTATAACGTTATAAATAGCTCAGAAACCACTCGGTGGATATTTTTTCTGTTGCCAGAGTGTAATTATATGGCTTTAATTTAGAAACTGTTGCCCTGGATGAAACATTTGAGATAAAATTTGATTTTTTATTTGTTGTTTTAGACGGAATCATCTCGTGTTAGCTTCCGTTTTATTTCCGTGTATATTTGAGCAAATAGCTAATAAAACACTCGGCTAATAAACCACTAACCCTTGTGCTATAATGTCAGCTATAATTTTTAGCAAACAAATAATTGTTTTTACTGTGTTAATCTTCTTAAAAACCTTGCTTTGCACTCCTGTGGCAGACATTTGCAACAGAGCTAAACACTCGGTCCATGTTTCCGGGTTGTCTCAGTAATGACGCGTCACGTCAGCGGTGGATGACGCGTTACGTCGGCAGTGATGTAGGTGCGACCTATTTATGGATTTTTCCAATTTTTTGGCAATAATTGGACAAAGCGACCTATACTCAGGTGCGACCTATAGTCCGGAAAATACGGTACATAATTTTGTTACACCACATGTACAACATGGGGTGCGAATGATGGTAAAGAATCTCTGACTCTGACTTGCACTTTATGGGCACCAGTGGTTTAGATAAAGGAAGATAGGTAAAGATGATGGATGGATGGATGGATGGATGGAATACCTGCACATACAGCAAACCCCCTAGTTACGACTCCATCGACCTACGAACAACGGGACCTACGAACGTATCATATTTAATAAAAATATGAAATTACTGTATTAAAAAATATATATATATTTTTTATTTTTTTATTTTTTTTGTTTAAATGTTCTTAATTTCATGTGTACATCACTTTGTTGCAGCTGTGGTTGTTTTAAAGGCTTTATAAATAATAATTATGATAAAAAAGATCATTTCTGATCATTTTTGAGCAATCTTGGGCAGCAGGAAGTAGGTCTTCAGTTTACACGGTCACAAATTAATGTAGAACACCGGACGCCATTTTAGGTTCAGTCACTGGGGTCTCCGGTCACAAATTAATGTAGAACACCGGACGCCATTTTAGGTTAGCTGCCCGGGAGCCGGCCGAAGACTGGTGACCAGGATGGCTTCATATGGATTAATTACGAGCTGGAAACGTCTCTGTGAACTTTGTGGATGTCTCAGGCAGCAGCGGATTTATCGCTGATCGTGCCAGGCCGCCGCGAACACCTCCGGCCGGCCTGGCTACACCTCCGGCCTGGCTAGCTCCAGAAGCTAACACGGGAGCTAACACGGGAGCCGGCCTTTTGAACACTTGTGACCAGGATCGCATCATATGGATTAATTACTAGCTGGAATCGCTCTGTGAGCTCTGTGGACGTCTCAGGCTGGAGCAGGAGCTGCAGATTGATCGCGCCGCCGCTCCAACACCAGCTCATGGCTTGGCTAGCAGAAGCTAGCCAGCTAGCTAACACAGGTCTCGAGCAGCTGCGGTGGTTCACTCGCCGGCCGCCGCGCTGCTCGGCCCGACAACAATCAACGCATGGCAACCTAAGATGTCGGCTTTGACCATCTCAAAGTAAGAAAATATATTTTTATTTATTCTGTAAATGTGAATAGCAATGTTTAACATTACAGTACACTACTGTACATGCTTAAATGTGTGCGCGCGCTCCGTTAGCATGATAATAAAAAAAAAAAAATAATAATTTTCACCCCCTAGCTACGGCAGAATCGAGCTGCAAACCGTTCTTAGGTCCCTAACTCGTTCGTACCTCGGGGGTCACCTGTATTCATCATTTAACGATTTGAAGCATTTGCAAAGGGACCTTGCTTCTGTGGTGCAAAAACAGGCAAATAGCAGTAAATCAAAGGATTGGTGAGGAAACTGTAACTGGATTTTGTTTACACAAATTGACTTTGCTTGTAGTCTTCACTAAGATGTAAAGAGATCAGGAATAATTCATCAGTGTGACCCTGTGTCTTCTCAATATCTCATATCATCACTACGCCTCACAGATGGCAGCAAATTACTGTTCAATGCCTTACAGGTGCCAATAAACAGCAAAAGCTAATTTCTTTAAATTAATCATAATATTCCAATTAAAGCAGTAAAATAACTATTTTAAATAAAATGACACTGTCATCCCTTACAGTATCATTCATGATCAGTATATAATAACTAAGCTGTTTAAATAATATTAGTAATCGGGAATATAATTCAACAGCTTAAAGTAGTGCTTACTGTAAGCCATGGTTCACTTGTAACTTAAATGACATTTGAGCAAAAGAGCTGACATTTCCCTTGGCGTGGTCATTGCGTTAATTAAAACAATGTTCTGCATCTAACTCATGTTCCGTTTTGTGATTTTAAATCATTCAGTTAAAACTGTTCGTCTCAGGGTTACAATAAGTCAATTTTTTTTTTAAAGTGCTCCGTTTCCAAACGAAGCCCAAGCTATGCATTACCTGCCTTTCCCAGGTTTTTGTCAGAGAAGGGCATTGCAGTGCCCCCTCCAGTATGGAAGCCCATACTCCAGTGGTGGTGTCGAAGCTATTTTCTGCTGTTTCAACTCCCTTTTATAGGAAGTTGGCCTCGAGCTATCCACATCGTGGCTAATTAATCAGAGTAATTATTTGCTTATCCAGACAAAGTGAGCGTTTTGTCTGCGCCTTGCAGTTTCTGACAGGAAATAAGCTGTGAGAGTTTTTACCTTTTAAATGATTCTTTTGATGTATGGGTTAGCCGAAGAACAGTCTTTGGGATTTAGAGGCACTTTTTTTTTTCCTTTGCAGCATTCATTTAACCATTAACATCTTCAAAAGTTATATATTACTGTATAATTGATTAATATTTTTATCACCTGCTGGCAAAAGACAAAGGTGGATAATATTTTGACTGTGTGTGTTTGTCTGTTGGCAAAATATCCCCATGAACTACTAGACAAATTAAATCAAAGCCGGAGAAAGTAATCAGTGGATGTGTATCTAAAACTGATTACCTTTTGGAGCCAACTTAACTGAAGATGTCCAGCTAACCTTTGAAAGAACAAAAATGGCTACAACTATGTACAGTAAATACAGAGCTAAAGTATGATGTGAAAGTAGCCGAGAGTCATTCACAACAACACATACTCTGAGCATGGCAACTCGTAATGTTGCAAGAGATGACACAGAATGTTATTTTCAAGGCCTAATCTGTCATTTCTCTGTATAAAATTTAAATTCAGTTTATTTATATAGCGCCAAGTCACAACAGAAGTCATCTCAGGGCACTGAACAGAAACATTCATATAAAAAAAGTTAATATTATTTATCTGACATGAAAAACTCTGGCATGAAAGACAGTAGGTGGTGGTATGCATTCTTTCCTGTAATTCTTGACCTTGTTTTTTCAATGATGAAGTCCTAAAAATACATTTCATAGAGAAACAGTAACACAAAAGATGAGTTTTCACAATTTGAGAGGACATGAGGAAGGCAGAGGTGGTGGAGGTAGGGAGGTGCTTCGAGCATGACCGACTGGGAGGAGACCCTGGGAAGACCAAGGACATGCAGGAGAGACTACATCCCCCAAGACCTGGCTTTGGAATGAGAGGAAGATAATGGATGGATGGATAGATGAATGAAGAAGACAGCAAATGTAACAAATTTTCTTCCCCATTAAAAACAATAAGAGGAGATTAGAATAATTTAGCATTATATATGTGAGAAACCGAAACACACACATTTCTAATTACCGTACATTAAAATGTTGACAAAATATATTTACATTAGCGACCTGGGCAGAAGAACTTCAAGGTGGGACATTAGTGATGGAGTCAGTTAGTTATTCACAAATTTCAACTAGAATACACAAATTCAGTTCACTGGTACAAACTATGAAAGAAGTTAAGACTGTCATATCTGAATTAACCATCATGTTTATATTTTCACTTTCTAATGACTATTTTCGCAGAGGATGCATGATTTAACTACATCTAGTGGTAAATGTATCAAATGCATCAAAATGTTTTATTCAAATATTGGATGGGGCATTTATGTGACAATTCTTCTCGTCCTAAGCATTTCCTTGCATTGTTGACCTTGTGTTGATTTTGCACATGACAAATAGAATATAACGTGCATCACTTGCTGCCCTGCATTTCAAAGCTATAAGAAAATATGTTTTTAGCTCCGAACACACAATATTTTAGCTCAGCATCTGTAAAGGTGACCTAAGTTAAAGACAATTATTTTTGCTAAAGCTGTTACGAACATCTTGAATAGCAACAACTTAAAGATCTCATCAGTTGTAGATGTTCGTCCAACAAGAACTTTTTATGTAATTTTAACAAAAAAATTGTCTAGTGTCTAATTGTCTAGTTGGACCCCTTGAGTGTGGGATTTGGACTTGGCTAGGGCTGCCCGTTGTCACCGACTCTGTTCATAACTTTTATGGACAGAATTTCTTGCTGCAGCCAGGGGGCGGAGGGTTTCCAGTTTGGTGGCCTTGGGATTCCAGCACTGCTCTTTGCAGATGATGTGGTCATGTTGGCGTCATCATGCCGTGATCTTCAGCTCTCACTGGAGAAGTTTGCAGCCAAGTGTGACGTGGCTGGGATGAGAATCAGCAGCTCCAAATCTGAGGCCATGGTCCTCGGTGGGAATAGAGTGAGAGGATCGGTTATCTGGGAGAGACTCGGAGTAGAACCACTGCTCCTCCACATATAGAGGAACCAGTTGAGGTGGTTTGGGCATCTGATAAGGATGCTTCCTGGGCACCTCTCTAGGGAGGTGCTTCGGGCATGTCCGACTGGGAGGAGACCCCGGGGAAGACTCAGGACCCACTGGAGAGACTGTCTCTCAGCTGGAACGCCTTGGAGTCCTCCCAGAAGAGCTGGAAGAGGTGGCTGTGGAAAGAGTTGTCTGGGTCTCCCTGCTCAAGCTGCTACCCCCACAACCCGACTTCGCAATAAGCGCAAGATAATGGATGGATGGACGGATGGATGGATTGTCTAGTGCAGGGGTGTGCAACCTTTACAATCAAAAGAGCCATTTTACGCATTCGTTCACTAAATTTAAAAGTGTTCAGAGCCGCAACAACATGCCACAACTGTGGTTATCAACTGGTGGCCCATGGGCCACTTTAGGTTTGTTGGAAGGAGTTTTTGTGGCCACATAGGGGTGACATTATGAATATAAAATAACTAATTTATATTCTTACAGTTTAAGACAAATGAAAAAACCCAGATTATTTTAAAGAGAGGTTTTTTTTTTATGAACAAAAGCTTTGAACTATGCAGACCTAGGTAATATTTTAATTGTGGGAAAATTAATTAAGTATAGAAACAAAGCCTAAAGTGGGTACGCTTTACTCCTTGTACTTGTTCCAGTATTCAAATATTTGCAAAATAAATGACAGGAAAATGGCTTGAACTACCAGTAATCCTTTTCAGTTTTTTGTATAACAACAAATACAATTTAGTTTTATGTTAGTTTTGGTCAAAGCTCGAAAGAGCCGCTGTGGAGGAACCAAAGAGCCGCATGTGGCTCTAGAGCCGCTGGTTGCAGACCCCTGGTCTAGTGGGTCGTGAGCTATTTTGTTAATAGACAAACAAGCATACACTCACTGGCAGGTCCATGATACCTTTCATGGTGGTGGGGGATAAAAAACAAAGCCACAAAGCCAACAATTCCAAGATTGCACTGAATACATTCAGTCAGCTTGCAGCAGCACATGTTTTTGTACATTGTCAGAACTCCATGTGACTACCGTTAAACTGTACACAACAATGAGCAGAAATAAAAGTGTCATGAACTACACGTTTAGTAAAACTAAAGTGTTGACGCATAAACAAGAGCGTGCAAAAAGACACACACACCGTTGCTCCTGCCTACGTTGAACAGGCTGGGTCCTCGGTGCACTCTAAATCTGTTCATCTGTCAAACTGTCAGAGTCTATGCATCATCTCTGAGTCTTAGGCGCACACACACGTGCGCACAAGACGGGGAGCATCTCTCTGAAGCCAAGCAGCAGGCTTTACTATATTTTAAATGAAGCAGGCTTAGAGATATCAGATTGCTTTCCATCATAAGGGAGACTGTCACTGCTCTTGTGTGTGTGCGAGTAACAAAACATTGACTATTTTAAGGGAGCCTCACTGCACTGCCTCCTAACAGCAAACGTGGAGAAAAAAAATGGAAGAAGACAGATTCTTGTTTTGACGATAGTCTCACCCTGATGATGCTATGTGTGTGTGTGGGGAAAATTGATTTGCCTTGTTTATGTGCTGACAAAGTGAATGGATTGAGCTTCTTGTTTCAGGGGAATTCTCAACTGTAAGTAAACACACCAAATGAATAAAAGGATGAATGTAACTCTTAAAGAAAACACAAGGGAGAATTTTATTTATTCCAATGGCCCCGCCACTGGAATAAAAATGTGGGTGCCATGCTTTTTTTTTTAACTCGTTATACTTTTGAAACCACAAAATCTATTCTTACTTCCTTGTTTTTTAGCCTCATAGTGTATTTTTTATTGTATACTTTTAGGACAGAGTGCCAAACAAGTGTTTCAAACCTTTAAATGTGTAAAGTTAACCAGTTTTGTGCCCCAAAGTTGGTGATGGAGTTCCTCAGGGTTCAATGCTCGGACTAATACTCTTTACTTTGCATGCTGCCATTAGGTAACGTTATTAAACAGCATGGGATACATTTTCATTGTTATGCTGATGATACACAGTTGTATTTGTCCATGAAACCCACATTTTCTGCTTTTAAATTCAGACAAGACGGAGGTTTTTGTTTTAGGACGTGAGAATCTTAGGAATAAAATTTGCTGCCTTTCGCCTCATCTGAATGCTGTTAATTTAGCCTCCAGTTTTAATATAAAAAAAACCCCTTGGTGTTGTTTTTGATCAAGTCTTTTAACCCCCGCATTTAAAAACGTTACGAGGACCACTTCCTCCACCTGTGTGATATCAATAAAATTAGAAACATCTTGTCCAAAAATGATACAGAAAAACTGGTCAATGCGTTTATCAGGTCTAGGCTGGACTATTGCAATTGTTTATCCGAGTGTCCAAAAAATTATTTAAAAGTCTTCAGTTAAGCCAAAATGCTGCACCCAGAGATTTAATGAGAGTTGATAGGAGAGATAATATTTCTCCAGTTTTAGCTTCTCTCCATTGGCTCAAAGACAAAGTGAAGATTCAACACAGTTTGCTGACTTCCTTAAATATTTCTTTTTTCTTTGACACTGTTTACAATTATCTTCCATTTATTAATAATTTTACCACACAAAGTTTAATGATGGCAGGATCAAGATGAAGCAAGACAAAATCGGACAAACTGGTAAAAACATTTATTTTGGATTTTAGAGTACCATTTTTTTGTGGGCATGCACAAAATGCTGCTACTTTATTGTAAATAAAATATTTTGTATTTCGAGTCCACAGGAAACCACCAAAATTACATTTTAAAAGTCAAAGTCAACTTTATTGTCAGAACTGCAATATGTACAGGACATACACAGGATTGAAATTGCGTTTCTCTCAGTCCCTCGGTGCAACAGTAACCATTTAAACACTAAAACACTGAAACATTTAATAAACATAAGCATAAAATAGTAAAAATGTAACACTGTCCTGAGTTTTTGCATAGTAGTATAGAAGTATGAAAATTTACACCAACACTAAAACTAAAACTCAAACTAAAACATTAAACATTTAATGAACATAAGCATAGAATGAAATAATAAAAGTGTAATACTGTCCTGAGTTTTTGCATAGTAGTATAAAAAAAGTATAAAAAGTATATCTATAAAATAAACTGAAGGTTCTAGCATTGACATTTGCAAAGAGTGGCAAAGCAGCATATGAGTTAATGTACACAGTATATGTATGAGGTAGTAGTTGATGTTGGTATAGAGGCAAAAGTGGCATATGCAGTAAGGCACATTGGGCATCCTTAAATAAGGCTGGTCAGAGAATACTGTATATGTATCAGCAGTAGTGTAGATATAAAAGTAGTGTAAATGTAAACAGTAGTAATAAATGTAAACAGTATTAATAAATGTAAACAGTGAATGTAAACAGTAGTATGTAAACAGTGAATGTAAACAGTAGTATGACTATAGGCAGTGATGTAATACAAACATTAGTGCAAATATGAGAAGTAGTGCAAACTGAATGAGCACATGACCGAGAGTTTAGTGAATAACCCGTTTGATGACACAGAGTCCAGTGTTAAAATCTTTGTGTTGAGTGGTAATGTGTGAGAAAGTTTTTTGTGTTAAGGCAGTTCAAATGGGAGGGGAGGCAGAGCAGGCAGAGTGTTTAGCATTCTGACTGCCTGATGAACAGAGCTGTCTCTCAGTCTGCTGGTTCGAGCCTGGAGACTCCTCAGTCTCCTCCCTGATGGCAGCAGTCTGAAGCAGCTGTGTAGTGGGTGTGTGGGATCACCTGCCATGCAGAGGGCTTTCCGAGTGAGGCGTGTTGCTGTGTAAGTCCTGCAGTGAGGGCAAGGAGGTGCCGACGATCTTCTCAGCTGCTCTCACGATGCGCTGGAGGCTCTTGCGGCAGGATGCAGTACATGCACCAAACCACACAGTGATGCAGCTGGTCAGGACACTTTCTATGGCACCTCTGTAGAAGGTGCACATGATGGGGGTTGAAGCTCCAGCCCTTTTCAGCTTGCGGAGAAAGTAGAGGCGCTGGTGAGCCTTCTTGGCCAGTGCTGCAGTGTTCCTGCTCCAGGACAGGTCCTTTGAGACGTGCACTCCCAGGAACTTGGTGCTGTCTACTCTCTCCACTGCGGTGCTGTTGATGGTCAGAGGGGCATGTTGGGCATCCCTCTTCCTGAAGTCCACAACAATCTCCTTTGTCTTCTCCACGTTGAGAGTGAGATTGTTGTGTCCGCACCACAAGGCCAGGCGGCTCACCTCGTTCCTGTAGTCCGTCTCATCGTTGTTGCTGATGAGACCCACCACTGTTGTGTCATCCGCAAACTTGATGAAGTGGTTGGAGCTGTATGATGGTGTGCAGTCGTGTGTTAGCAGGGTGAATAGAAGGGGGCTCAGCACACATCCTTGTGGGGCCCCTGTGTTCAATGTGATGGTGCTAGATGTGTTACTCCCGATCCGTACTGTCTGTGGTCTCCCGGTCAGGAAGTCTAGCAGCCAGTTACACATTGAGGTGTTCAGCCCCAGACTGTCCAGTTTAAGGATGAGCTGTTGGGGGATGATGGTGTTGAATGCCGAGCTGAAGTCGATGAACAGCATTCTGACATAGGAGTCTTTCGTGTCCAGATGTGTGAGAGCTGTGTGGAGGGCAGAGGAGATGGCATCGTCAGTTGAGCGATTAGGTCGGTATGCAAATTGTGCATTTTTGTGCACCAAATGCATTTCCACTTTGAAAAGCATTTTTAAAATAAGGTTTTCTTACCAAAACCCCAATCTTGGTGCGGACGGGAATTTCAAATACAGTTGATAATATCAACTTTTAAAATATTTGGCGTAATTTCAATGCGACCTCAATCATCCACAATCTAATGTCCTCATTTTGGTTACTCATTTAGACAGCGTCAAGGAATTCCATCCATCCATCCATCCATCCATCTTCTTCCGCTTATCCGGGGTCGGGTCGCGGGGGTAGCAGCCTAAGTAGGGAGGCCCAGACTTCCCTCTCCCCAGCCACTTGGAGCAGCTCCTCCGGGGGAATCCCAAGGCGTTCCCAGGCCAGCCGAGAAACATAGTCCCTCCAGCGTGTCCTGGGTCTTCCTCTGGGTCTCCTCCCGGTGGGACATGCCCGGAACACCTCACCAGGGAGGCGTCCAGGAGGCATCCTAACCAGATGCCCGAGCCACCTCAACTGGCTCCTCTCGATGTGGAGAAGCAGCGGCTCTACTCCGAGTCCCTCCCGGATGACTGAGCTTCTCACCCTATCTCTAAGGGAGAGTCCAGCCACCCTGCGGAGAAAACTCATTTCAGCCGCTTGTATCCGAGATCTTGTTCTTTCGGTCATAACCCAAAGCTCATGACCATAGATGAGGGTGGGAACGTAGATCGATCGGTAAATTGAGAGCTTTGCCTTTTGACTCAGCTCTCTCTTCACCACGACAGACCGGTACAGCGCCCGCTTCACTGCGGACGCTGCACCTATCCGCCTATCGATCTCACGCTCCAGTTTTCCCTCATTCGTGAACAAGATCCCGAGATACTTAAACTCCTCCACTTGGGGCAGGACCTCCTCCCCGACCCGGAGAGGGCATGCTACCCTTTTCCGGCTCAAGACCATGGAATGGTCAAGGAATTCCTTTGTTCTCAAATTTATGCTCCACAGCAATTTAGCATCTTCATGATCTTGAGTTGTGCATTCTGTAATGTGGGTTGGAGAGAGGAGGTGGCAATAATACTCAGCTGAACAGTAAAAAAATTCCCGACCACACTGGTACTGAGAATTTCAGTGTACAGGTGGTCCCCGACTTACGACGTCATCGACATACGAGGTTCCGGACTTACGAGCGGACTAACGAACAGTAAAGTTGTACAGAAAATACAGCACTGGTATGTGTTTTTAGATGAAAGTGTGTTAGCTAACCGTTTGTAAACAAAGTTCTGCGCATGTTTATGAACCAGTATGCACGTTTGTGTTGAAAAACGGGTGTTCGGCGCAGCGCTAGCATACATTTTCCGACTTACGACCAAAAATCCGGACTTACGAGCGACACGTGTTTCGGGTTCCGACATACAAATTTTCGTCTTACGAACGACTCGTAGGAACGGAACTCGCTCGTAAGTTGGGGACCACCTGCAGTAAGTAAGTAAACTTGATTTATATAGCACTTTTCATAGATACAATCACAAAATGCTTGTCCTTTTATTAAACACACTCTTCAACAACCATACAAGGCCCAGTTGAACGACTGCTCTCACATCATACATGAAGCAGAGTTCAAACAACCCGTAACGTTACCTTTGAGTTAGGGAATTAAACTATAAAGTCCATCTCATAGTCCACATGTTCATCAGCAAGCATGCTTCTCCCATAACACTCCACCGAATGTAGTGGCGCACACCACCTTCATTTAAAGAAACTGGTCCAGATGACATGATTTAACAATTTTTGTTGTCATCTACCTGGATTTTCGAGTTTACAAACCTTTTTTTGTGGTGGCGCACACCTGTGACATCACTTATCTGTAACTTAAGCTATCTTAAAGAGACACCCCACAATTACGACTGTTATAATTCATTTAGGACTAAACATCATATCATGGCAGGTCACAGGTGAATTGTCACCCATTGTCAAAAATTGACAGTATGTAAAAAGTAGGTTGGGTTAACCAAGCTAGCCAGTTAACCAGGTTAACCAGACAGCCTTTTGGTTTTGTCCTACTGCTGGTGTTTTGCTTTTTACCTAAATTTAGTTTAGCAAATATCATTTGTTCCACAATGTCATCAGAATCCTGCTATGGTCCTTCAAAACGACTAACGTTGGGAAATTCCTAACAAATTTTCTATAAATATAATTCTGCCCTTATGCCACTGTTCTTAAATAACCCCTCTTGTAAAGTACTTGAATGCTACAGAGAAATGCTCATCCACTACAGTATAGGCCCTAGAGGCCTGGATATAAATGGGATCAGTACACGGTATACAGGCATGATTATGGTTCCGATAAGGGCAGAGAGGACCTTTACAGGTAAGGTCACTGCTGCTGTAGGGCAGCTATAAACAAAGTAACAGATTTGTATGCTAGTTAGAGGGGAAAAAGTAATTTGCAATATTACATTGTCAGTAGAATCACAAAAACACAACCTTTTTGTCTCTTTACCTCCTCCTACACGTGCACATTCAGGATTTTTGATGGCTATAATTTAAAGGTCATGCGAGCCCTGAAGCGTGCAGTATCTTAGCACACCTCAGTGGTCCGACACAGCTCCCAGGTGAGGAGGGATGCTGTGGGCTCAGCATGCTGAGGCAGGCGTGTCTGCTAAAAGAACAGAGCGGAGCAAAGCAATTTGTTGGTGCGTTGTTGTCTTTAATCGTTGGCACCTGGATGTGGATTTATGCGCGTACTTCAAAAGAACAAGGTGTGCTACTTCTTGACACCAAGTGATCTAGTGGCCAAATGTTTGCAGTAATCTTTCCAACTCGTTTTAAATTTGGCTATTTGACAGGCGTCACAAACTGTCAGCCAACAGAACAAATCCTGGGTTTGGTGGACATTAAAATGAAACCCAGGAGCAGTTTCACTGAGCTTATGATGTAAAATCATTTTTCAATTACTGCAATGGAATGGAATGATGACCAGATGAATTCTCTTTTGCCTCAGCTGTGTACCAACTTTCCTTGGCTCTGATCCCAGAACAAGTGATTTAGAGACTTTGTCTGCATCCCCAACATGTTTTCCTTTAACAAAAAAGCAAAGCATTGGAAAGTGTTTTGGTAAAGGGAACGTACTTAAGTCCGTAGGATCAAGGACTAAAAATAAACCGAGGCTATTAGGTGATTGGCCATTGGCTAAAGAGTTGCCATGCACTTTGTGCAAAGCAGATCAGACCTGTTGAGTTTTGGATGTTTCTGTACAAAAGTAAAAATGCACAGAGCAGTAACACATTTTGTTCTGAGTATTCTGGTATTCTTAATTCTTGAAGAAGAAAAAAAGTTACAATTTTGTTTAATGGGTTAGCTGCCTTGCTTCCTGACATCTTCTTGTTTTATTTTCAGCTTCTTCCTTCTTTGGGGTCACCACAACAAGTAAACTGCACTTCAGTTATTTGGATGTTGTTTTACACCTGATGACCTTCTTGACACAACCTGGGCTCAAACCTGCAGCCACAGAATTACAAGACAGTAGCACCACCAAGCTACTGCAACTCCACTTTTCCAGGTGACTTTAAATGGGAAAATTAGGGTTCTTAAAACCTTACCTAAAATATTATTAGATTTTTTTAAATTTTTTTCTTAAATTTCCAGTCAGGAGTTGAAAATTCCAAGAGGAGTCAATACCCACATATACGAATCTATACTGAACAATTATTTAAACCCAACACGTCTGTTTTTGCTACCATTTTTCATGAGCTGAACTCAAAGCCAGGTCCAAGACTTTTTCTATGTACATAAGCTTTTTTCTCAAATATTGTTCATAAATTTGTGTAAATCTATGTCCGTGAGCACTTCTCCTTGCAGAGATAATCCAACCAGCTCACAGGTGTGGTATAGCAAGATGCTGATTAGACAGCATGGTGATTGCACAGGTGTGCCTAAGGCCCTGTACACACGTAGCCTGGTGTTTGAAAAACGAATATTTGCGCCAAAAAAAAATCTCCGTACATACAGATATTTAAAATGTTTGTCTACATGTCCCCGTATATTTTAACCACAAAGCGTTGTAAAGAATATGCCGAACCCATAGGTGGCAGTGTAGTGCAGTCACAGCACTTCAAACCTGAAAGTTATGCACCATAACTCAAATACCTCATACATAAACTTTGTACATTAACCTCATATGCTGCTTTGTCACTCTTTACAAATGTCAAATGCCAGAACCTTCATTTATTTTATAGATATACTTTTTATACTTTATACTTCGGGACAATATTACACTCTATTTCATTTTATGATTATGTTTATTAAATGTTGGTGTTTTTGGTGTTGGTGAAACTTTTTATACTTTTATACTACTATGAAAAACTACTATGCAAAAAACTCAGGACAGTATTACACTCTATTTCATTTTATGATTATGGTTATTAAATGTTGGTGTTTTTGGTGTTGGTGAAACTTTTTATACTTTTATACTACTATGAAAAACTACTATGCAAAAAAACTCAGGACAGTACTAAACTTTTATTATTTCATTTTATGCTTGTTTATTAATTGTTTAGTGTTTAAATGGTTACTGTTGCACCGAGGGACTGAGAGAGAAATGCAATTTCAATCCTGTGTATGTCCTGTACATATTGCAGTTTTGATAATAAAGTTGACTTTGACTTTGACTTTGATAACTCATGTTACCTGAAGGAAGGGAACGAGGTGCAACACATTAGCTATGGGAATTACGCCGCTGCGCGGTTCACCTGAAGTAACACAATCACGCCTTGAACAAGGCAGGTGGGCGTCAGCGTCACCACAGAGGCCCCGCCCTCTTGAAATAAAGACGCGTGCGCCCTTCCTACTTTCTCCAAGTGCACTTCACCGAGCTTGGGCATTGAAAGGGCAAACTGTGTTGCACCTCGTTCCCTTTCTTCAGGGAACATGAGTTATGGTGCACAACTTTCAGTTCCCTTCTCAGTCAGTACACTCGGTGCAACACATTAGCTATGGGAACGTAATTCATTCACGCCCTTGAAATGCTCTGTAAAATGCATGCTCGTGAGAACTTCTGCCTTTATACTTTAGGCGTTTTGGCTGATCTCTACTGTGTGTTAGAGAGGACAACCTGAGTGACGTCACATGCAGTGACATCCAAACTGTAGTGTTTTGCAAACGTGTTTGTAGAACTCCAGTTTGCAACAGCGCAAATGTCTGCCACTGGAACACCCTTAAACAAAGCCCATGAGGCTGCCAGGCCTCGAGTGGAATGGGCGTGTACCCCTAGAGGGCACCTGTTGACCTTTGCTGCTGTACACCCTTTTTATGGCCTCAGTCACCCAGTGTGAGAGGCACTGCTTTGAAAGGGCTCTGCCAGCAACAGGATTGGCAAAACATACAAACAGTTGGTTTGTTTTCCTCCAGCTGACAGTTCTGTTGATGTAAACACTCAAGGCCCTGACAGGGCAGAGTGCATTCAACCTCCTCTGTTCCTCAGTGAGGACAGGGTGGGGAGGAAACAATGAGAGCTCAAAGTCCAGACTTCTGGGATTTAGAGTTGGAACCTTTGGGACATATGCATGTTTAGGATGCAGGGTGACCTTTGACCCGTCAGCGGCAAACCTGGTACACATTGGGTGCACAGATAAAGCGAGGAGGTCACCCACACGTTTAGCTGAGTAAAGAGCCAAGAGCAAAGCAATTTTATAAGACAACAAATCTATCTTAACACTGCTGAGAGGCTCAAATGGAGGCTCACACAAAGCATCCAGGACTACCTGTAGTTCCCAGTCTGGGGTCAGAGTCCTGCTGTGGGGTCTTTTCCTCAGTACGCCCTTCATGAAACGTATCATCATGAGAGGGTGGGCACCGGGTGTTTTACCTCCCCAGCCTTTGTGGCACCCCAAGATGGCTGACAAAAACACCTTAATGGTGGAAAAGGAGCAGCCTTTTTCCAGCAGGTCTTGTAAAAAGGTGAGGAGTTGGACCAGATCACAGGAATATGAAATAATATTCCTTTCCAGACACCAGGCCTCAAAAACATGCTATTTTCGAGCGTAGAGAGTCTGGGTTGACCGGGCTCTCACTCCTTGTATTGTGTTTATGACATTACTGGGGAGGCCGGAGGCCATCAGCCTGTTCCTCTCAGCGGCCAGGCTGAGAGATGCCACAGTTCTGGACGTGGGTGAAGGAGCTGCCCGTGGGCTTGAGTCAGCAGGTCCCTATGGGGGGGGGGCAGCTGCCATGGTGTCCCTGACAACAGTGACGTCATTTCTGGGAACCACAGTTTCTGTGGCCACTTGGGGGCTATGAGTATCAGGTAAAGAGCTCCCCTGCGTACACGTTCCAGCGTCACCTGAATCAGAGGGACGGGAGGGAACGTGTAATATAGCACCCCTGCTGGCCAGCTGTAGGCCAGAGCGTCGGTTCCCAGCGGTGCGTCTGTTTCTTTCAGTGAAAAATACAGGTCGCAATGTGTGCTGGTTTTGTAGGCGAACAGATCGACGGATGCCCGCCCGTATCGTGACCAGATCTGGTCCACGATTCCTGCCGCCTCCATTCCGGCGACGTCGAGGAACTGGGAGAGCGGAAGAAGCATGGGAGCCCTGGGTTCAACCCAGGTGCAAGTGAGCTCCGTCAGGAAATCCGGAAAAATCAGCATCCTGTGCCTCGTGGCCGACTGTTGTTTTGCATAGAAATAGTTCACCGCTAGCCTGGCCCTCGCCTTCCTGCACAGCTCCGCTCAATTCTCATTTCCCTTCACTGCACAGTCTGGGACTTCTCTCATTAACAACCATTTCTCCGGTAGATTTTTGTTCGGACCAATCAGAGAACAGAAGGGACGGAGTTTTGGACCCTAACCCACGCCCCCACCTGTCCCAGCGCGCAGAGCCCTATAAAAGGGCTCTGCCAGCGCGCAGTCAGCGAGCACCGGCATGTTCTCATTCAAAGCGATGCAGAACTGTTTTATATGTGACACAAATTTATTAATTTCCCCTTCTTAATCCCTTATCTGGAGTTTTCTTTTGTTTTTTGGGCCAAAAGTCAAGTGATCGCTCGCGCTGTCCTCCTTCTCTCCCTCCGCTGAAATGAACAAGGAAATGGCTGTCACGAGAATTAAACTCGGGTTTTACGTTGCTGACCGAGTCCCATCAGATGTTCTGGTCTTCTGGTGAGCTGGACCAGCGATCCATGGTTTTATTGTATTTTATTAAAACGTTTTATTAACATATTGATGGGGATTTTAAACCCCTGTTACCTTAATAAAAACCACACAAAGATAAACAAGAGAACAGTGTTAAATCAGACAAACAACTTTGCAAAGGGGAATGGCTTTTAATGTCTTTTGAAACTTAGTTTGGTCTCAAATACATTGTCCTGCACAATTCCAAATTGTACTGGACATGACAAGCTATTTAAACAAGAAGCAGGTGGAGTTTGACAAGCTCTGACGTCTTACAGATAAAACAAACAAGTCATGGTTCTGATCAAACAAGAACATCTAGTCCAAACATTTGTCAAGGCTAGAAGACTGTCTTTTCTGTATCAGAGAAAAGCAAACAACATGTTTGTACTATCAAATATAAGTGTTTAAAGGGAACAGAGAATATTTGATATAAGTGAGCTGGGTTATAATTATTGGGTCAGAGTAATTAGTTTTAGATGATAAATATTGAACATCTCCATCATTTCATCCTCTTTATCATATATAAACTGATCATTATCAATCAGGTGAGCGGTGCGGAAAACAACCTCTGAGGCCGAATTTCTAATTAGAGGCAAAAACTCACACCACCGTCCCGTGCCCCCACAGTAACGCCCTGAACATGCAGAATCACCTTTTTAGGATGGTTTGAGAGATTATAAAGTTTTGGAGAACTCTGTTGATTGTCATATTTCATGACTTATTTCAATGTTTGAGAGAAATAAAGATTTTGAGGAGAATTTTGCAATGAGTAAGGTCTCACTTTATGGCTTATGTCAAAAGTTTTAAAAGGAATAATATATTTAGCAGGGATTAGTCTATTTACCCACAAAACTAAGCTTTTTCCAAAGAAATAAAACTTTTGAGAAGAAACATATATATATAAAAGGAACTAATCTATTTGTGTTAAACAAATAAAAGAAATAAGCAATTTAATTTGTTTTAAAATAAAAAGAACCAATCTAATTTGTCTTAACCAAAGAACCAATCTAATTTGTTTTAAACAAAAAAGAACCAATCTAATTTGTTTTTAGCCAGAACCAATCTAATTTCTTTTAACCAAAAAACCAATCTAATTTGTTTTAACCAAAAAAAGAACCAATCTAATTTGTTTTTAGCCAGAACCAATCTAATTTGTCTTAAACAATTAAATAGAACTCATACACTTTCAAAGATGTGGGAAATAATTCTCAAACACACAACAAAATAGCCCTTTATGGGCACAAAAATAAAATAAGTTTGAAACTTCTTTGATATCAACTATTGCCCAGGAAAGTAAAAACAACCGGTTTGAACATAAAAAATGAAATAGATCAACCATTCTTCTTCACAGCAGATCAACCATTCTTCTTCACAGCATCCATCCCTTTTTTCTTTTTTTGTTTTTGGTGTGGGAGGGTAATTTCAGTGTCTTTCCTGGGGAGGGAGTGCCCCGTTTTCAGAACACGTTCTTTCTGTTCCTTGGGGATTTGTTTGTGGCAGAAATTGTTGGGCACAAATCCATGTCATCTGGGGGGGGGGGGTTCTTTGTGTGTGGAATAAGTCCAGTTTTTCATTGTTGGGTCCAAGTCCATCTCATCTGGGGGGGGGGAAGTTCTTTGTGTGTGGAATAAGTTCATTTCATCTGGGGGGGGAGAAGAGTCTTTTTTTCTTCTGGGGGGGAGCTTTTGTTCAAGTCTTCCTCTTCTGTGAGTTTCTGTGCGAGTCTTTTTCTTCTTGGGTTTTTGTCAAAGTTCATTTTTTTTCTTTGGGGAGAGCTTTTTGTTCAAGTCTTTTCCTTCTTGGGTTTTAGTCAAAGTTCATCTTTTCTTTGGGGAGAGCTTTTTGTTCAAGTCTTTTCCTTCTTGGGTTTCTGTCAAAGTTCATTCTTTTCTTTGGGGAGAGCTTTTTGTGCGCCTTGTGGGTGGAGGGCATCAGGCAGTTTGATGGCTTCAGTCTTGTCCAGCTGTCTGTTGTTTAGTCTATTCAGGCATGAATTGCGGGCACAGTAGCAGGTCGCAACCCTGAATTGTGTGCGGCATAGTGTAGTCAAGCCACATGTCTCGACAAAGTGGGGAGCTTTGCTCTGACCAGATCCATCTCAAAATCTGGCTCAGCGATCGTTCCAAACTTCTTTTTCAGGGGAGCACCGGTCACTCAGATGTAACAGCTGCTGCTTTTTCTCTCGAGAAGATGACGTGTCCTTTCCTCCACCTGTAGGGGTCCCGTCCACCCTCGTCTTCAGCCGTCCCTAGCAGGACCTCGAGTCAAGGCGGGATTCACTGACATCACTGGCAACTCCCCCTGAAGGAGTTCCGGAAACCTGTAGTCTTTTTGAGAGGAGAACTGGACACCAAAAAACTTGCAATTTGTCAAATAAAACTAAGGCCTTCGGATCCCATGAGCCATTTGTGGTCTGGGGAAGGTCAAACTGTGGGTAACTCCTTAACTTAACTTAAACTAAATTCTGTAATTGGCTATAATAATAATTGTTTCTTTAAACATAAAATAAAATTCCATTCTTACTATCTAAAACATTTGTATTTAATGGCAAAAAAAACAACACAACAACAAATGATTTCATTCTTCAGTGAAAATGAGTAATCACTCACTCTGATTTGAGGTTATTTTAATTAGTAAGTTA